>NQII01006648.1:98692-111983 GCA_002778355.1 Clitarchus hookeri | reverse complement strand
CCTGTATACCGTGTGCTGGAAGATAACACAGCCACCCCCATCGGTGAGAAACATTCTTCGCAAACGCGTTACGTAGGGAAATAAATTTTGCTTATACGTGACTACCGGTTGTACCACCCGACAGCAGCGTCGGTTCTGCAGGTGGGAAAAAAAAATCTACAGAGGCAAATTTACGAGACATTTGTGTAATCGGTAGCGGAAACCAAGTTTCAGTGGTACTTTCAGAAAGTCCTTAAGGTGTTGTTGCACCATATATAGAATTAATGTAGCTGGAGCAGTTCTCGCAACAGTACATTTTTTGCAAACCTACATAAGTCCTTTATTCTGCGATTCCCACACTTTTTAACGTTCACTAGGCTGACGACAGCAACACTCGCGTCGCCAAAAGAACTAATGACGTAACACTGGAATTTAGTGATATACTGACAGCATCTCAAGAGCTCAGGAAAGATTTGTCCCAACGACAGAAGAATTCCAAGGTTATGGCAGTCTTACATTGACAAGTCAAAATTCAAAATAGAAAATGTGGCATTAAATAATCCAAAATAATGAAATAATCTAATGGTGATAAATTATATATATACTTTAAACATATTGTATACTATTAGCATAATGCAAGCGTTAAGCATACTGTAAGCTTTAAGCGTACTGTACGCTTTAAGCGTACTGTACGCTTTAAGCGTACTGTATGCTTTAAGCATTTAAAATATTATACACATATAGTATACATTATAGGTACAGTACACATTAAGCACAATTTATACTATATATAATGCATGCTACAAAAAATGTAAGTATACTACATGATTGTATATACATATATATCGGAATAAAACTATTAGAGTTTCGGAAACTTCATTCTAAATTAAACTGATTACATAATTCCACAAAGAATTACTATTTTCCACACTTCCTCCAGGAATTGTCGCAAACACAACTATCTCCAGAACATTGATTAGTTGTGAATATACTGTAAATTACTGTCAGACCAAACGTATAAGCCTACATACCGACTTCGAATCACTTGCCTAATATAATTTCAAAGGAAGGTTTGTCACTACTAGGCCACCTGAGTTATACAGTATGATGGCTAGTAGGGTACTGAGTTACTTTACTTGGTGCAGACTAAGAGCACCTGTCGTTGTTGAGTAAGGGGTAAACAAATACACGTATTCTCCGTTAGTTAACACACAAGTCTTTTATTTGCCTGAAGGTAACATAGGTATTTATACACACACTGACGAGACTGAGCCCCCCTGCAAGTCGTAGGCCTGAAGGGCTGGTGGGCTGAATGCTGTGCGTCGGGGGAAGGTTTCTTGAATGGAGACGTTTCTACTTATCTGTGACTGCGGCTTTTGGTGACCTGTCTTCGTTGTTTGGTAGTTGAGGTCTGGTGAGTGGGGTGGCCCTTTTACAGGCCTTTGGCTGGCTCTCGTTGGCGTGCTGTACTCAGCTGGCTTCTTCCTTCGGCTTCGACAGACCCCCTACCACATCCTGCTGGACTACTCCCTCTTGCTCGATATGGCGCTCCTAGTTGCAGTTCACCACTCGTTTTCGCCTTTGGTTGAAGTAGCTGGGTCAGCTCGGCTTCCCTTCTCGGAAATCCGGGATTGGTTTCTCGGGACTTGTGATTTCTCTTTGATCTCGGCTGGCGTTCCTTGTCAGAGACCTCGCGCCCCCTCTCCCACNGGTTTCTCGGGACTTGTGATTTCTCTTTGATCTCGGCTGGCGTTCCTTGTCAGAGACCTCGCGCCCCCTCTCCCACGTCGACATCTGCCACGACTCTTCTCGCGCTCGAGACTTCTCCGCCTCGGAAACTACCACTACTTTTTCGGGAATGAACTCATAAGTTCTCGGCTCTTCTATTTGGTTTGTCCCGGAAATTTACACATACTGTCTCGACTGGTCCTGGGTTATTTTCCCAGTGATGCCACAATTGACTCACTGACTGACTGACTGATTCCCACTCGATCTCGCGCTTCGAGTCCCGACTTGGTGATACTACTGTTCTGTTCCCATCACACGACTGAATACTCTCACGTTTCGACATCGCTCCCATCTGTCACCTCTCGGCACGGGTTACAACTGACTCTAAGACTGACCCGGCAGGGATCCGAACACGGCCTCTACTGACTCACCCGACCACCGCTTCTCTGTGTGCGATAAGACTGCCTGACTGATTCTCACTCACACTCTGGTCCAGCACCTCTCGATGGCGTGGATTCAACTAACCACTGCCTCGGCTGGCTCTTGAATTTAACTCGTGTCCCGCTATATTCAAGTTACATTTGTCAGCACTTTCTCAAGAGAGAGCTTGGGAGATACCCCCTGTTTAACTCGCGCGTTTTTGTGCATGATTTTGCGTCTCGTCAGCAGCATGTGTGCTCCGCCTAGGACAGAGGTAGGGTGAAGTTACTGTGGTGGGGATTCCTACGGAGCTGGGTCTGCACTAATTCTCATCGGGGGCACCCCCGGTGTCCTTCGTCGAGGGCTTATCTATCAGCTATTTCTCGGGTCTTACCCTCTTTCATTCGGCTTCGGTTCTTCCCCGAGTGTCCTTACGCGTCGGGACTGCCCCGAGGGTGAATCTCCGGATTGAAAGTTACATTGTCAGCTACCAGCCCTGGCTAGCTGCCTTCTCCTGGGTAGCTATACAGCTTGTGGTAACAGCGCACTATCCCATGTATACGCCATGTGTCAGGTTCAAATATTTTCTGTACATAACTGTGTCCTCCATAAATAAAATGGTTACCCTGTAAACATTTATCAAAGTGGGTGGCTGTAAAGCCGTTATTTAAATGAGAACGTGTGGTGCAAAGTCACGTCTAACTGGTGCAAAGTTATCCCGAATGACAATACTCGTGCGTTCCTATCGTTATTTGGCCGCCCTGAACGATGTTTAGCCAGTGATAAACAGGAAGAAGTATCGTGACTGTATCACGAGGAACAAAGGCAAATTAAAAAATAATAAGTCTTCTTCGTGGAAGCAGCCAGTGAGTAAAACTCTTGTGGGCCCGAGCACGTACAGGCTGCTGCGAAAAGAATTCGTAAAACTTGAGTGCATATAATAGGCATTGTGAAGACAGGGAAAAGATAATCTGTAGTCTATTCACAGTATCTTCACATTAATTGATTCAAACATTTGAAAAATCACCCCATGTGTGACGCGTGTTTGGTTGTTACCCAAATATGTCATATACCACACACGTTTTATACTTCTAACATAACATTATCTTACATTTGGTCGTATTAGACTTTTACTTACATATTACACTTAAATTAATATATTTAATTTATAATTAATATGAATAAAAATAGGGAGAAAATAGGTGTGTTGATAATGGCTGCTAAGAAATAGTTCTGATGCAAAATATTATTAAACTGAATGCGCACAAATGCGGTGCACTATCTCGTAAGCGTGTTTTTCTACAATAAGTTAAACTTTTGTTTGCATGAGGCGGGAGAAAAGCATGAAAGTAAAACTTTGGCGGGGTTCAAAAAACTTTGATGTAATCATGAAAGTACTATAGTCGTGGTTTCGAAAAATTTTACTAACTTAACTTAAAATACCCTGGTCATATTTTCCGTAAAATGGAGGTAGCCATAACAGAGATTAAATACTGCGTTTGAGGAAAATAATTCAAACGCTCTAGTTCAGCGATGGCATTAAAAAGCATTGTACGGTATTCATGCATTTGGAAATTTTTTTCGATTATTTACGTTTCAAAAACATTGTTAATTCATTGAAAGATACTCACTACACATACAAAAATAGCGCAGAAGTATATAATTTTTTTTACCATATTTTAATTGTGTTAATTATTAATGTGATTTATTGTTAACTTATAGGAATTATTTTTGAAACTTTAGTAAAGATAAATCTATGGCTGTTAAAACCTAACTTTCGACGATTCAATTTAAAATATTTTAAACACGCATTCTAATACAATTAAAAATATTATAACACAAATCGTTACTCTCTCTTTTTGCATTTGTATTGCAGTTTATTTTATTGTCCTCCAAACGCTTTTAATACGTTTAAATGAACAAAGTTGCAATTAAGTGAATAATAAAATTCAAAATATTGCTAAAAATTAAATAGTTTATTTGCCTATCCGTATAAATGAATCACTTATGAAATTTTGCGAATGAAATCCCAGCAAGAGTAATTAAATGTATTGTTACGCGCTCGATGCTTCTCATCCCGCGCTCGCAAGTGGAAGTGAAGGACAGCAGTTATATGATAGCGGCGGCAGCAAGTCAAAGGATTGTTTTGAATGAAGAAGCTAGCGATAGGTCAGGGACCACGTATCTGTTACAGAAAGCGAGGCGACACAATAATCCTTTTTGCTGCGCACACTGCTGACACTGGTTGTATTGATTTCTGCGTTTTTCTGAAGAATGATCCTGATTACTGATTTCGTTCTCTCAGCGTTACTCGGGGTGCGTTGAACATTCTAGATGGTCAGGAGGAACGACATAATAGTGTGACAGGCCTCCGAGCCGAGGAGTTGATGAGTGAATGAGTGGCTGAGTTCCGAGCGATAGAATACGAGCAGCGAGTTAAGTGACCAGCGGCAGGGATATCTGCGACTGCGAGTATCAAGCAGTGAAGAGTGCGGCTGGCAGGCTTCACTATTGGACTAGATGCGTGAGTGACAGACATTACAAATGATGGCAACAGACAGACTGAACATATGTTAATGATGAGAATGAGTTAATTGACTGAAATCAATCAGCCAGAGAAAATTAAGAAAGGCGTTAATTAGAGTTAAAATTCTCCAAAAATATCGCAATAACTGTTAAATAAAAAGAGTAATAGAGACAGATAATTTAATGCTGTAAATAATAGCTGTGTAAATAAATTAGAATTCAAATTTAGTTATTTTATTTTTATTAAGGCCTTCATCCCTCACAAACTCAGATACGCCCCTCAGGCGTCCATGTAAAATTATGTTTTGTTTGTGAATTGACACTATTTATAGCGCTACACGAATTTTCTCTTTGCCCAAGCAAATCTATTTCTTTTTAAAATCACAGACTTGTAGAAATATACATATTTTCCGGAGAGGACCACTCGAATTTATTTCATACCAGAAAAAAAAAAACAACACGCTATTGTATCAAGCGTCTCCTACTGGCTGACAAACTGATGACATTAACATTAAGTAGGGAATATCGATCAAATAAGTGCTTATTGCTGATTATATATTGCGTTGGTGTCTACATAGACCAAGTGTCATGGATATTTATTTTATTGAACATCAATCAGCCTATTCATAGTTTATTACCGAATATCTTAATAATCGAACATTTAGTACTAATACCCTTTACATGAATAAACTTAAAGTTCTCAGGTGACACATCGGTATATTTAGGTTTGAATAATGCAAATTGCGTTTATTTAGATAAGTATTTTAAGTAATATAATTTTCAAAAATATTTTCTAACTTTTTTTTATTGAAATAGCCTGATTTTCAAGAGTATTGTAAAAAGAATAAAACATTTTAAATTTTAATTTTGAATAATGATTTATTGTTATTTGTAGGCCGGGCAGTATAATTACGAGTTTCTTTTTAACACACTTTGAGCTCAATTAATTTTCTCCATTATTTATTTATCTTCATTCAACGCAAGTCTGAATTTATATACAAAAGGAAATAAACCCTTCACGTATGTTGTATCTCACAATTTTTTTTAACAAAAAATCCGTTATCACGGTTTAAAAAAATGAACTTTAATATTTCCGTTTTTAGCTACTTTTAAATTCTATGCCCTTTCACTATTTTTTCACTCTCTTCGCCTAATTAAGTGGACGTTGTTAACGCTTCCTCCTATATTTGAGCTTGGAACAAATAGTCTGCAAGGCGAGGCCGGTGCTAATTATCTGGCAACCGAGAGACCATTATAACTAAGCAAAAACTGATAAATGAACTCTACGAGGTTCATGAATGCAGTGGAAGAGAAAGGTCGATGTATTGTTCACATTGTCGAGCATTCCAGTCGAGTACGCCCCATAAATAACTTAATTTCACCTAGCACCGAACTAATAATATGAAATTTTTTACCCTTGAAACTGGTTATCTTCTATTATTTATTTAGATTCTCTGTACTCGCACAATGCTAGAATTTTACTAAAAACATTCTAATGTTTGGAAAATGCTTGGCATGAAACTAGCAGATGATATTATTTCATACATAACCATTGATTGTACGTATTTCGAACTTCATTCCACTGTATTCCCTCATCTTGGGATGCTTACATTTTAATGTTATTTAGGTTTCTGATGGCGAAAGAATAAATTTTATATTGACAACACATGTGCAGAAACGAAAAATTAATACCGTGGTTATTTTGTTTTTGTGCCAGTGTTGCAGTCTTCCATACCATCTTATGTGCAGTAACGAGGAAAAGAAAAGCATACACTTTGAAACTACGTAATTTTTTATCAGTGGCAGGTACACTGGAGAGCCAAAAAAACTGGTAAAGGCGTGCGTATGCAAATAACAGAGGTATGGATCCAATCAGAGTAAAGCGATGCGGTCGGCAGCGCCTATGTTAGACAACAAGCGTCTGTCAAAGTTGCTAGATCGGTTACTGCTGCTACAATGGCAGGTTATCAAGATTTAAGTAAGTTTGAACGTGGTGTTATAGTCGGCGCACGAGAGATGGGACATCGCATCTCCTAGGTAGCGATAAAATTTGGATTTTCGCGTATGGCCATTTCACGAGTGTACCGTGAATATCGGGAATCCGGTAAAACATCAAATCTTCGACATCGCTGCGGCCGGAAAAAGATCGTGAACGAACGGGACAAACGATGCCTGACGAGAATCATTAAACGTGACAGACGTGCAACCCTTTCTCAAATTGGAGCAGATTTCAATGCTGGGGCATCAACAAGTGCCAGCGTGCGAACTATTCAACGGACCATCATTGATATGGGCTTTCGGAGCCGAAGGCCCACTCGTGTACCGTTGTTGACTGCACGACACAAAGCTTTACGCCTCAACTGGGCCCGCCAACACAGCCATTGGACTGTTGGTGACTGGAAACACGTTGCCTGATCTGACGAGTCTCGTTTCCGATTGTATCGGTTGGATGGACGTGTACGGGTGTGGAGACATTCTCATGAATCCATGGACCCTACATGTCAACAGGGGACTGTTCAAGCTGGTGGAGGCTCTGTTATGGTATGGGGCGTGTGCAGTTGGCGTGAAATGGGACCCCTGATAAGTCTAGATATAACTGACAGGTGACAAATACGTAGGCATCATGTCCGATCACCTGCACCCATTCATGTCCACCGTGCATTCCAACGGACGTGAACAATTCTAGCAGGACAATGTGACACCCCACACGTCCCGAGTTGCTACCGAGTGGCTCCAGAAACACTCTTCTGACTTTAGACACTTCCATTGGCCGCCTAAATCACCAGACATGAACATTATTGAGCATATCTGTGATGACTTGCAACGTGCTGTTCAGAAGATATCTCCACCGCCTCGCACTCATATGGGTTTGTGGACTGCCCTGCAGAATTCATGGTGTGAATTGCCTCCTGCATACCTTCAGACATTAGTCGAGTCCATGCCACGTCGTCTTGCGGCACTTCTGCGTGCTCGCGGGGGCCCTACACGATATTAGGCAGGTGTACCAGTTTTTTTGGCTCTTCAGTGTAGTTCCTCAGGGAAGGTAAATCACAATTTTTACTTCACTGTATTGATGTGTAAATAAATGAGTTTAAAATTAACTATGTGAAATGTTTGATTTTAAACAAAAATATGAATACAGTTCGTGAGTGAGATTTGAGCAGGGCTTATAATATTTGTTGTTCAGTGCCAATGGACGCAAGGAGGAGAAGAAAATAAAGCAGGGGTGAAGTAAAGTAGTGTACGTAACGGGAGTACTCTGAGAAAAACCTGTAGGAACGTCCGTTCCGTTTCCCAAACGCAAAAGTTCGGATTTGTCGCGCCAAGAATCGATCCAGGTTTACTATTGATGAAGGCAAGTGATCTGACCACTTGACCACTGTGACCACGTTATTTTTTTATTTCGTTTTATACTAGAACGTTGCTGCACCGTATCAGGCGCCCGTATTTATTCTTTGTTACAATATATGTAGCAACAAGGACTTACTTAAAACGTGTTCATAATTTTTTTTCCAAGCCGATATCTGACTTGCAGTTGTGTAGCAAAATGATGAAACCTGTTCTCATGACAGAATGGAAACATTGAATATACAGCTCACTGCAATTTTGTGTAACGACTGTCCCGTAGATCACGTTCGATAATTTTAAGCGTGCCACACATTCACGCTCTGTTACTAAAGTGAATACACAAAGATCGATTATAAAGCATAAGTGACTTAGGACTTGAAAAATGTGAGGACAGTTATCCTACATTAAGAGCGTCGGCAAAGAAAAAAATTGGTTATTTTATGTGTCTTTGTATCACATACTGTTCAACTGTTAGATAATCACTGATTACCCTTTTGTCGTAAACAATTTTTGAGCGCATAGTTTTCGCATACATACGTGTCAAAACCACAATTTTACGGGTTTAGAAATGTGCAAATAACAAACAAACAAACAAACGTACATCACACAAAATTGAAATATTTTATGATTTTTTTGAAATTATTAGCCACGTATATATGTTAGTCATGCGCCAATTCTTCACTCAAGTTCATGAAATTAAAAATAAATCATAATTGTTCGACCTCTCCACATGTAAAAAAAATATCGCGTTTTTAATAAGACGAACATCACTGCCACATTAACTGGAGGCATTTTCACAAAACGTATTTGACAAAATAAATGCAGTTGTGCACAGTAAACGTTTGCGTATGATGAAATCAAAATTGTTTTTATTAAAGTCAGGCATTTCTTTACTCTGAATGCCTTAGCCATTTTTTTTTTATTCACGTCAAATTTGTAAAAATTTTATAATGAATGGCTTTATGTAACAAAGCCCAAATATATAACTGGCACTGCAGTAAATAGAGCGGCAATTTCAACTTTGCGTTTTCTAATGTTGCAAAAATATTTTCCCACAAAACATGCGCTCTTTATTTCATTTCGACGAACCTGATTTTGTTCGTTTTAACCATTCCTCGCAGTCCATTGCATTTAAAAATGCCACTACCTCAGACGCATTTCGTTTCGCAAATTATTGGAAACCGAAACTATTAATGACCTTTACATCCGTCGGTCAGTTCCATTAGTTTCCTTTTAGCCTAATGAACTGTAAGCACATTCCGGAATTTTATCGGGTATGTTATGTTTACATCAGCGAATGGTTTTAATTTTTTTTTTTAATATATTACTGAACACACGTTCGATTTTACGTTGACTTTACATTTTGCATGTACAATTGTAAAGCACTGTATAGTGTATAGGCTGTTCACGACAAAGTGGGCGCTTTTGCGTCCTTAGTTACTTTTCCCTATCAGCCATATTTTATTCATCCACCACTTTTTAAAATAAATATTGCCATGCAAGTAATAAACACAGCGTATATATTTCACCGGAATCATAAACTAATATCAAAGGCTACTATAAAATGTATTTATTGACTATTATTCCAAATGAGAGGGTTTTAAAAAGTGCTCAGTTTACCGCGAATAGCCTGTAAGCACGTCAACATTTTTTTCCCTGTACAATCGAATTCCAATAAAACTGACACCCAGGAACGTGCACATCACACTAAACTGCGTTGACTCGCTGAAGGCTAGGGAATTTCCAACATAATATAACCGCGTATGAATCCGAATTTTAAGCGTGGTTCAAAAACTCGCATTAACGCTCGATTGTTTGTTTTGTTTTGTTTTACAGAGATACCGTTGCAAATGTTAGCTGCAAAAGGAATTTTCGTCCTGATATAAAAGCGACAAAGCGCACGCAAGCGGGAGCAAAAACTTAATGTGTAGTTCCGTGACGATTCCGTTAGCCGATAACAGCGAGGAAACAAGGGATTAGACGGTAACTCACTACCCCTGCATTACAATTCTCCAATGAACATCTCCAAGACGGTTTCCCCAGCTACCAACGATAGTATTGTGTAACTCCTCCAGAAGAGCTTCCGTGGGTGGGCGTCCGTTTACTCGGGACATGACCTGCTACGAAATACTGCGAACAATACCTGCTAGTGTTCGTTAAGCCTCTACCATGGCAGACTAAGTCAAAGTGCTTCAGTTCAACAAATTTGAGGAGTATGGAATCTACATTAGTGTTTACAAACGTACAGTAGGGTCTTAAGTGAAACAATGATGTATGTATGGGTTGGGAGCAAGGCTATTGGGCGTAATAAATATTTGCTTAACATATTGTTATGATGGCCAAAAATGTATTTAGTTGCCCCAACAAAATATTCCGTTGAGTTGAAAGCAAAACTTGTAGAGCAACAAGATTTAATTTTATTCATATAACAAATTTACATACTTGAATTAGCAAAACCTCAGTTTTGCGCCAAAATGAATTAGACTGTCAAAATATTTTGTTGGTTCAACTGCACATATTTGTTTGGCCTCTCATTTGATTGTCTTCGTTCGAAAAACAGCTCGACAGTTTTTTTTGTAACTTCTGTGACTATTATAATATTAACAATGTTTGTTAGTGCATTTATTAATGCTTAATTATCGTATAAACACCCTTAGTGAAGCAAGTTCAACAGGAAGCTAAAGAGTAAAGTTGTGTAACTTTAAATATTTATTTGCGTACGTTGCCTGGTATTTGAAATGTATGCATTTAAAAACATTCCTATCTCATCAGTAGTCACTTTAACTGGGGTTACCAAGGTTTAGTGCTTGAACGTAGGCGATCTATGGTTTAAGACTTGGTCGGGAATCCAATTTTTTTTTATATTATCCGAAACTGTCTAACGTGCGTAGAGCCAAAATATACTTTAGTTGCACCAATCAAATTTTCGTTTGGGGCAACCAAATAGGAACAACAAAATAATTTGGTTTCAAAAACATAATGTTTTACTGCCTCTATATAATAAATCTGGTTGCACCAGACAACCTGTTTGATACAACAGAACACTTTTCTCTGAAGGGCTCGTTGTTAAGAGTCGCCCAAATCTGTCTCTCGACAAAACCCTTTTCTCAGTGCACGCTTCCACATTTATAATAGAAAAAAATAACGTTACACAGTTTATTGCTTGCATGTACTATGTATACCAAGTAATAAATTAAAAGATAAAATTAAACTTTTTGGTGAATTTAGTTAAAATAAAAAAATTAGCACCAAGCGCCTCCAAATGAAAATTCCAATAGGTGGCATCGGCTCTCAAGATCGCGCTGTTATGACTCAGTCAGAGTCAGAGTCAGAGTCAGAGTCTCACTCACTCACTCACTCACTCACTCACTCACTCCAATAGGTGGTAATAAAAACTTCTCAAAAAAATAGATAAATAACGGTTTTGTGGTCAGTCGTTCCAGGAAATCCACCCACATATTGAAATATATTAGTCAACGAGAAAACGGAAAATAAAATGTAGTGGAAACACATTACTGCAACTGGTACCCTGACAACAAAGGTTAGAATTTTTACAATATCAATGGCTTAGAATGAAAACGTAGTATCTCAGATCTTGGGCAAAAATGATTTTCGATCTTTTGGTTTTAAAACCTTGTATATCACAGCTTGCAGACCTGCAAATCATTAAAAAGAGACAATTTTTTTTTTCCATTTGGGGCATTGCGAAATGTAAGCTACAAAGTTTCCAAACAAAAGCGTCAAAATTAATTCTCGCCAAATAGTGAGATACGATGTTTTCATTCCAAGCGATAGATAAGTAAAACGAATAAATGTGAAGTAGTTAGAAAAGCAGCGGTTTTCTTATTGTTGTTTTTTTTTTTTACGAAGGGGAAATTTACATTTTAAAATATGGACGAATTCGAAAGAAGTAAATATTTGCATAGTCGTATAGTTACGTACGTTTCTGAAAACAGCACTGTGTATATAAACACGGATAAAACGCAACCACAGCTTCATCGGAGCAACATCTCCAGCTTTATAAGAACAGAACAAAGCCGTTTAGAAAGAAGATGAGCAGTTAACACATGCACATGTCAGGCGATCCAGAGTGTAGTGGCGAGGCAAGGGGAACGTCGTTCCTAACTTCTTCCAACTGTTTCGAAGGTCGAATTTACAATTTGACAATTATCCGTCAAGGTTTATCCAGCAAGAGCTATCGTGCACACTAAGCGTTGTTTTCCGTAAGTTTGATTCAAAATACGGGCAATGTTCATTAATTTCAACGAAAGTAATCTCTACACAGCTGCATTTGCTAAGTACAATTATTGTAGTATAAAATGATAGTAGTTTAGTTAGATATGATTGTAACTAGCCAGTAATGCATAATGTTCCAAAAAGATGTTGGCCTTTATAACTATGATGGCGTGTAATAGAAAGGAGCGGTTTGTTACATAATCTATAGTCACAACTAAAGTTAATTTTGTCTTATGATACTGCTCAAGGTGTGCTCTATTTGGCGTCCGTGTTAACAATCATTTGGATAACAATCCTCAGTGTTATATAGACAAGTGTATTTGCCACAACTAACAACACGTTATTAACAAAAATCTTTTAGATAAAGTTAATTACATTTTTTTACATATATGTGTATGCATTTTTGCACACATCATCTTGAATTTTTTAAATATTTATATATTAGATCATAGTTTCATATGTATTTGAGTATATAGCCTAGGTATTCTTTGGTCATTAAAACTACTGTAAATTTGTTAAGAAACCTTTTATTTTATTGTAATTTATTTCTCAGATAATTTTTTTTTAATCACTCATTCATTATATCTAAAGTTGATCGTCGGTTTTGTCTAAAGTTGATTGCCTGTTTTGTCTAAATACATATGCGTTTTTTGCATGCAAACTTAAATCAGCACACTGTGACTTGTAATACAGGGATCAATCTAAATAAAAGATTTTAGTAAATTTTATACACGCAATTTATTAACACGAACCAGAAATGCATATACAAACACACACTACCAACACGTAATATTTTCGACTTATAGTTATTTCATATTTATTGTTCAATGCACAGCTTAACAAGGAATAATGGCACGCAAACAGAAATTTGTTTGGCGTTTATAACAGCAGTGCCTAACAGTAGCAGCACAAACTACACAGTGCATCGATTAACTGACCACGAGCTGGTTTTAAAATCGATTAAGTTCGGCTTTGGAAATTGAATCACTCGCATCTGGAAGCGTGCCGGTTACCTCCGGAAACAGCAGATTCACCACGTCATCGTTGCCGAGGT
>NQII01006648.1:82797-98461 GCA_002778355.1 Clitarchus hookeri | reverse complement strand
GGGGGGGAGCTGTGTTCGGGTGCAGTCTTGCGTTTGGAGCGGGGTCTCTGAGAGGCTGCTCGTTGTTGCGAGGTGACACGTTGCTGTACTGCTGCAGCCGAGTCTACCAACTTCAACGTGGATGGATCTGCGATAACGGCCTTCGAGGCGTGAAGATCCGATGTCGGCGACGCACAGTTTGGCGCATGCAGGGTGATTTGTCTCGACATATTGCAGGAGCAACCACGTCGTCAGGCGAGCACGGAAGTTCGGTGTCTTCGCGCACGTTAAAAAAACCACAACACTTGCCGTAGCCTGGGGTACAGTGGATCCCTTGCTGGCGAGGCTCGAACTAGACGGGATCCCCAGCACCGATCCAGTGCCACATGTCATCGCCCAGCTCTTCATACGCCTTGAGCTTGCTGACGGACCAGTTACCATAGTCAACGTGACTTAGTACAAGTTTTACGTAATGATACGTTCTTGCCGAATGGAAGCCAGCCATGTTGTCTGTCTGCCTCGGACTGGATGCTCGTCGACGTAGCGGGGTCTGTTTTGTAGAAGACTGGTTACAAAATGGCGACGCCACCTCCATGTTGGAAACTAGCCATGAAGTTTGTTGTAATTATTTAATACGCCTCTGTTGTTCTGTTGTTTCTCTCTTCTTACAGCAGAGTGCGCTAGTGTTAAAGAAGTAAACAAGATGGAGGACAATGGCCGTTGGTTATCATGTTGTGTACCTACCTATGCTGGAAGCCATGTGTTAAAATAAAGAAAATGAACTGTTAATACGTGGTTATTAAGTTTATTATTAACAATTTAAGCAAAGTTGTTTCACCATCTCGGCAAGCAGCAACAGGAACCTTGAGACGGTCTCGCTAGTGGTAACGAAACATTTACATTTGCTGCAGGTAACTTCGCCTTCCCCGTCCACACTGTCTAGTATGTGTGCGTCGTTGGACGACGCACATGCGTGTTTTGAATCCACGCTAGTGTTCCGTCGACTACATGCGTATTACAGATAATGTACAGGTTTAATTTACATACCGCATTGGCGAGAAACCATTTTTAATGGCTTGGATTTAGCACTACATAACAATTCGTCTGTGCACTGACCACAAATGTGATGCACAGAGAGTGTCTAATGTCGTCATCCTCCCAACACTGTGTTTACTACCATGCCTCTCGTGCCATACACCGTTAGAGTTTTCGGTAATTTCGTCCGGGCCAGGGCGAACTGCAAAGGTGAACGAAGCGTTCGTCATCTTCACATATGAAGCTTGCTAAAAGCTGGGAGGTGTCTCTTGCGGTGAAAATATATTCCAGCTGAGACGGAAATGAATATTCCCATAACCTCACCACACTCATCTTTAAACAGATGCCATATTCTACACAGTGTCGGCTTGTATATACGTAATCATACCGCGAATTAGGGTCGAACATGGAGTGGGCGAAATCTTCCACTGGGTGAGGATCTGTAAGCAGGTCCAATTTCCTCTCCTTCAGATCCGCTGCAGTAATCTACTTCGAACTGGTGGTCTGCTGGCTGTGGCAGCTGGTTGCCATGATACTGGTAAACTTCTTGCAACCAACGCATATGCCGACTGGAAGGCGTGTTTGCGAGGCCGAGAACTGGCGATCGTGCAGGCTGCCGCTGCTTATATGGTCAAAGGCTTGTCAAGGTGGTTGCCGGTTCGCGACGTCTTTGCTAGATAGGCTTCGCACACAAGTGGCGAGCACAAAGACTGCCGTACCATCATCCCATGGTCCAAGATGGTGGTATGCTGGTCGCCATTACAATGCCCTGTCCATCTACTTGCATCATGGCGACCGCCCGTCTTTAGCTCGTAACTGATTGTTCCTGAACCCCAATGCCAATAGCAAATTCGCCTGGGCCAGTCTGATCAAGATGGAGAATGCATGCTTTGTCACCGAGGCTGTGGGTTTGGAAATGTACCACATGGGAAGCCCTCTGGTGGTAGATGGGACAAAAAATAACTAGCACACACTATGGTGTCCAATTCTGGAAAAGAAAAAAAGGTGTGAAAGGTGTTAAAGGTGCAATTTCGTGGCCAATGTGCAGATGCAATTGATCGGCATGACATGGTGGTGGGAGTCAGTAACGTATTATGTTCGTAGATTTTTACGAGTGTTTCTTTGATTTATTACAAATTTTCTCAATTTTAGAGTTATAAGCTCAAGGCCCCCAACATCCAACATAGTGTCTGAAACAGTGATGCAATATGTTCCTACACTCATATTAGTGCCTTTCGATTTTTTATTACTGTGAAGTGATAGAGTGTAGGATAAGGGAGGTGGTGGTGGGATGTGTGTGGGGTTAACGTTATATTTCCCAAATTATTAAAAAAAAAATTATAATTTTTTATAATTTTTTGAGATTTCTTTGTAAAAATGTTTATGACTGGGTGGGAGGTGGGGAGGTGGTGAGGTGAGGTTTGTCGGGGTGAGCGAGAGGTAGGGTAGGGTAACATTATATTTTCCTAGATTTTTTTTTTTTCAATTTTTTTTCTATTGAAAAAATTAGATTAAAGTCATTTAAGGTTACAGGCACAGGGTCAAGGTCGCCAAGAGCTAATATGATGGTCGGGTGCCATCTAAACATGGCCGCCCCAGCAGCTGTATTCTGTAACCCGTTACTCTCGAAACGAATTATTTCGGTAGAACACTAACAACGAACTCCGTAGTATGTAACTATTGCTGCGTATCGAGGATGCGATTCTGTAACACGAGTAGAACAGGCCGAATCGAAAATTTCCGTTACATTTTCTGATACCGATCCTTTCAGCTAAACGACGTTAACACGGCTAACCGGCCAATTTTTGTTGTTCACGAGACGTGAACAAGAGAGCACTGAAAGAGATACAGCTAAAAATAAGGTCACAGAGTAAATGATACATTAACGAGCATATATTTTTGGACTTATTAATGATAAAAAAATATAAAAAAATGCACGAGTAGAACGTCTAAAAAATTGTAGAATGTTCTGATGAACGCCTTAGAATTCTTTCATTCAGCATGTCAATTCCAAACATTATTCACCGGAATACATGTACTTATAAGGGAAGTAAGAAAGGAAGGCGGTTTGACTGCTCCTTACATAAAAAGTAATAAATCATCCTGTAATATTGTTGTATTAAAATATATTAATAAGAATTTTATGTTATAATATTAGTAAAATAAAAACTTCGAAACAATTTTTGGAGGTGGGTGGGATTGAACTCGCATACCTACAATCGCACTACACCATGCTCACGACCAGCCAGCACACTAACCACTACCCTACCACAACAGCAACAGTTGACTGTTTGCTTAGTAGTATAATTAGTAACGCAAGCGAAGAGTATCACCACATCAAATTATTTCGTGTTTGGGAAATAAATTACCATCCTGTGTACGTAAAACTGCCTTGCAGGCTGTAAGAGCTAGCTTAAGTCACAAACTGAATCGCTTTAGTGTTTTACGTTTAATTCGAGTGTTTTCAGCATACGAGTTTAAAGCTGTTCACGTATACCCGCCACTTTACAAAGTTGCGGGAAGCGCACTCGACAGTTATCGTCGATTGCGACTGTTTTTTAATTAAGCTTATTTCACCCGTTTTCATTCATTTGGCTACATTTACCCCAGTCTACGTTTAGCGTGTAGGAGAATCGTCCAACTTATCACTACTCGTTTACGTACTTCAGCAACACGAATCTAATCGGAAGATTACCGCGGGGTATCGTACCCCTCGTTACGATAACGAGATTTCTCGGTTCCCCACAGCGTAGTTAACGAGAATTTTGGCTACCGTACCGACATTTGTAGGAAAACAGATGTTACAGAATGGCTCTTCAGTGACATAAACGACAGTTCTCGTTGACAGATTTAACCGATCGTTGTATCGCAGCTAACGAGTTGCAGAATACAGCTGCAGGCCGCCTCGACAACCTAGGTGGCTGGAGAATCCTGAATCCTGTTTATCGGTACTTTCCCCGCGCTATCATTATCATACTACTGTTTTTCATTTTAAAATATTGCATAGTTTTTTTTTTATAAAATTAGAATACGCAGATCTGCTTACAATGAGTCCCATACGACAATCAGGGATGACCCTTAAGTTTTCAAGAAGTTGATGGATGATTTTTCAACTGTAAACTCAGTCTTAGATGTCGCACGTGACACAAAAAGAAGGTCGGGATTGTCGCGAAAACGTAATTTTTCACACAGCAAGAGCTTTAAGAAGAGAAGGTGGTGGCAAGCCGCGAAGATAAAAGGACTAAAACAAAAGAACAAAAGAAAGAGAGCAGAGGGTTAGTGCCAGGGTCAAGAAGGGGGTGAAAAATGTCCTACACATCAACGCCACAGCGAGGAGCAGTGACCATTTGCTGCACGTTGAAAGACTGCCGAGGCGTACAGAAGAAAAAGGAAACAAAAGCTACCGCCAAGAAATGACTGTCGTAAACATGAGTGTGAAAATGGTGTAGAATGCGACTAGCTGCAAAGTAACCAACTTCAAAGTCCCAAAATTAATTGTTTTGCTTCAGGAACACTTATAAGCTCGTTGCCCACGCTATGATTAACACACTAAATACTAAAACTTCTAGGAATAATAGAAATAACCATGACAAATAGTACTTAAAAAAACAATCGATATAACTCTCACTCTTTAACACGCCACAACATCGATAGTGGAAGTTCTCTGCTGGATCGAAGCATCGTTTAACCGAGATGATTATATAATATTGTTAATGTTATAATAATACTAAAACATGTTTTATAATAGTGTTAAATCATGATGTTATAATGCCATAATCATGTTAGGTAATAATTTCCTAAAAAAATGTTAAATAATGTTGTTCTAATGTTATTATTATGTAAAAAAATGTTCTTATAAAAGCGTCAAATCAAGTTCTTATAATGCTATAATAATGTTAATTGATAATTTCCTACAACTATGATAAATAATTTGGTTTTAATATTATAATATTGTTAAATAATGTTGTTCTAATGTTGTATTAATGTTAAACATGTTTTTATAACAGTGTTAAATCATGTTGTTATAATGCTGTAATCATATTTTGAGATAATGATCTATAATAATGTTTAAATGATTTTGTTAAACTGATATAATAATGTAAATTATTGTTCTTTTAATATTACAAGAATGTCAAAACATGTTTTTATAATAGTGTTAAAACATGTTGATATAATGGTTTAGTCATGTTTAGTTAAACTTTCCAATAATAATGTCAAATAATTTTGTTAAAATGTTATAATATTGCTAAATAATGCTCTTTTAATCTAATAAGAATTTTAAAACATGTTTTATAATAGTTTTAAATAATGTTATAATGCCTTAATCAGGTTTAATTATAATTTTCTATAATAGTGTTAAATAATTTTGTTAAAATATTATAATATTGTTCAATAAAGTTTTTTTTAATGTTATAAGAATGTTAAAACATGTTTTATAATAGCGTTAAATCATATTGTTATAATAGTATAATCATATTTAGTATTAATTTCATATAATAATGTTAAATATTTTAGTTAAAATGTTATAATATTGTAAAATACTGTTGTTCTAATGTAATTATAATGTTAAATCATGTTTTTATATCAGTGTTAAATCATTTTTGTAATAATGCTATAATCCTGTTAGGTAATAATTTCCTATAATAATGTAAAATAATTTTGTTAAAATGTTGCAATATTGTTAAATAATGTTTATTTAATAATGTTAAAACATGTTTTTATAATAGTGTTAAATCATGTTTTTATTATGATGTTAAGTAGTAATTTCAATAATAATGTTAAAACTTTTGTTTTAATATTATAATATTGTTAAATAATTTTGTTCTTATGCTATGATAATGTTAAAACTTGTTTTTATAATAGTGTTAAATCATATTGTTATAGTGCTATAATCATGTTAGGTTATATTTTCCTATAATAAATGATAAATAAGTTTGTTAGTTACAATGCCGAATTATGGATTGTAAGTGGTTATAAGAAATTCCTTTCTGATCAGTTTGGTACCAGCATTGATATAGTCTCTTGAAAAACATTTTGTTGCAGGGGGGCCTCTTGGTTGATTTTTGGCGTATTTTTTAATTTATCTTATAACGTTTTTACCTGTTCGGATTCTTTACCAAATCATATTCTTTAGAATTTAAAGGGGAATCCAATGGTATGCCGATCACTAAAATCGGATAAAATATGTGCGAGAAATAAGGTTTTTAAGTTCACTGAAGATTGTCTCCAAGAATTCATTATTTAGTTTTCCTTTATTCGCGTTTTTATTTGCCAGACTGACCAATAAAGATAGCATATCCCTGTAGTTTAAGGGGTGGATCTTTCAATTGAAATGATTCTGGTGAGTGTAGGGCTAGCAGTTTATGAGGTAGAGATAATTCTTTGGTTAATTTTTGGCTTTTTCGATATTTCTTTTGAATTTCTATCTTAATCCGATCCAATTACGTGTCGTATTATAAATAATTTTAAGGTAATCCAACGTTATTTGGATCATTTAAATCGGATAAAAAGTTGATGATTATTATTATTATTATGAGAGAGAGAGAGATAGAGAGAGAGATAGAGATAGAGAGATCCCGAACTCCAGCTTCATCCGCTCTCACCATAGAAGGCGTTCCACTTCATATTCGTCCTCTGTTATGGTTTCAGCATGGCGGCGCAGCTACTCATTTTCTATCGTGACTTCCGGGAGCATTTGAATCGCAGAGCAACGGACTGGCCGCTGTAGGCACTTTGCATGGCCTGCTCTTTCTCCCGACCTCGCCCCACTTGACTATTCTGCGTGGGGGCACCTGAAGAACTTGGTGTATGATACTCTAATTGAATCGGAGGTGGTGTTCGTCGCTAATATGCTTGCAGCTTCCTACCCTCTGTNATTCTGCGTGGGGGCACCTGAAGAACTTGGTGTATGATACTCTAATTGAATCGGAGGTGGTGTTCGTCGCTAATATGCTTGCATCTTCCTACCCTCTGTTGTCTATTCGCAGTTATGTTCACACTTTTTGAACTAAACATTTTAAAAATCACCCCACGTATGACGTGTTAAATTGTTTCCCAAANGCAGTTATGTTCACACTTTTTGAACTAAACATTTTAAAAATCACCCCACGTATGACGTGTTAAATTGTTTCCCAAATATGTAATGTAGCACGTAGCACAAGCGTTTTATATTTCTGTCAACAATAATAAACTTGTTTTTAGTTAAATCGAACTTTTACTTCTATTTTAGGCCTACCTATAAAATATAATATTTCAAATATAATCATTATTAACAAAAACGGAGAGAAAATATGTGTGTTGGTAATGCCTGGTAATAAATAGTTCTTGTGCAGAATTTTATTGAAGTGAGTGCGCACGAATGCTGTGCGTTGTCACTTTGGTGCAATTTCTAGGTTAAGTTTAGGTTTGTTTGCATGAGGTGGACGAATAGCCTGAAAGAAGAGCATTCACAGGACTTCAGAAATGTTGGAAGTAACCATGCACGGACTACACAGCGCATGCCTAGAGTCTTTGAACGTGTACCACGGGCAATTGCAGAGCTTGTATTTAAACAGGAGGCCGCACTTTTCAACAGTTTTTAATTAGGTTTACAATTAAATTGAAATGTAATAGTTGTTTTATAATTTTCGACCACGTCTAAATGTCTACTGTGATGCTCCATTCTCGCGTCCTGCGGTACTCATTGTAACATACTTAAACTAAATTAGTAGTTTTTGTAAGCCGACATAGGTAGGTTATCTTCATACATTCTTATTTGCAGTGCAACTTTGTCTAGTCAATGATTATTTCCATTATGTGTGATAGTTCATGCATTTTTATTGTGAGCCAACCTCGGTGTATAGGTTGCCAGAGATATAGTTTATTTTTGGAAGAAAGCAGTTTCTTTTCACTAAATAAAAATTAACTGTAATTTATATTTTTAATATTCATGGCTTACTCCAATATGATAAAACATTGAATATTATTTAATATGTATAAATATTGTTTTCAACCGACATCTCTGCCACTCGGTTGGTAAGTTGAATTAATACAATACTAAAAACTAATAATTCGTTCGTACTTTGTCTCCAATTCATCCTCAGAGATCTGAGAAAGTAACACTCTTGAATTAAATCTTGCCAGAACTAAATTATTTATTGAAGTACTTACTTACCTGTGTAACAATACATACGATTTAAACAAAATTCTACTATTCTGATTTTTAATTACATTTGAGAAACACATATTAAATAATGCAATATAATTTGGATATACGAAGTATTGCTTATTTAAAGTATTCAGACGGACTTATGCATTCTGGTTCCCGTACAGCTGGTGCCCGAAGCGGGGCCGAAGAATGAGAAAAAAGGACTGGCGTGTAAAATTTAAAAGTAATGATTTGAGTGGTAATATTATTAACCCCGAGGAGGAAATCGGAGGCAGAAGTTGGGTAGTGACGGGAACATATCCCATAAGAGAAGTTGACGTTAATTCAGAAGCGGTCAGAGAAACGTCTTTTGTTCAGTGTCATATACCACCACCGTCATTTATTGACACACACAACACCAGTTATGCAAACCCGATACAGGCAGTTTTCGACATGTAACAACGCATAGAGTTCAGGTTTGAGACCGGACAAGCAGAACCACAGTCCAGGTTTGAGNGGCAGTTTTCGACATGTAACAACGCATAGAGTTCAGGTTTGAGACCGGACAAGCAGAACCACAGTCCAGGTTTGAGGCTGGACAAGGAGAACTACAGTCCAGGTTTGAGACCGGACAAGCAGAACCACAGTCCAGGTTTGAGACCGGACAAGCAGAACCACAGTCCAGGTTTGAGACCGGACAAGCAGAACCACAGTCCAGGTTTAAGACCAGACAAGCAGAACCACAGTCCAGGTTTGAGACCGGACAAGCAGAACCACAGTCCAGGTTTGAGACCGGACAAGCAGAACCACAGTCCAGGTTTGAGACCGGACAAGCAGAACCACAGTCCAGGTTTGAGACCGGACAAGTAGAACTACAGTCCAAGTTTGAGACCGGACAAGCAGAACCACAGTCCAGGTTTGAGACCGGACAAGCAGAACCACAGTCCAGGTTTGAGACCGGACAAGCAGAACCACAGTCCAAGTTTGAGACCGGACAAGCAGAACCACAGTCCAGGTTTGAGACCAGACAAGCAGAACCACAGTCCAGGTTTGATACCGGACAAGCAGAACTACAGTCCAGGTTTGAGACCGGACAAGCAGAACTACAGTTCAGGTTTGAGGCTGGACAAAATGAGCTAAAATAAGAATTTCAGTCACAACTGGCAGTTTCTAAAACAAATGTGGTGTCTGAAGTGCTAGAGGAAGTTAATTCTGTTATCAGTAACATTTCCGATATGCTTATCGCTGCTACAGATGACTGTTGCTCGCAGTTATAATGAGAGTCTTGAAATTAATGTTCTTAAAAACACTTTCAAGCATGTTAAGTTGGACTTAATGATTTAAAAAACACATCCACACAATTACAGTCAATAAACCAAAGATCTGATGAATTAGAGAATGCAGTGTCTTCACTCAGATTAGAACCTCCTACCGTTGGTAATTATGTACCTGAGGATTGAATTAAAATACAATCACCTCCATCTTCATAATTTTGCTCGCACTCCAGTCATCCTCGAACTCTTGTGGAAATGCTACCTGAATACCATCGTCGCGATTTGGAAAATCCAATTTCGTTCATACGAAGGCTTGAGAATTACTTCACAGTGTGGAACGTCAGCAGTGGTGAGAAGTTACAATATTTGGATTTAGTACTTAAAGATAGCGCGCAGCATTGGCGGGAAATTGAAAAGGATACAATTTCAACATACGAACAGTTCAAACAGGCCTTTGAGAGACGTCTTGGGAATTGTGAGGTTCAAGGTCTCCTTAGGGCTCAGCTTCATAGTGGCAAGTTTTACCCAGGTAAAGGTAATCCCTTGGAAGTTCATTTGACACAAGTTTACGAGCGCACACGCCATTTAGACCCATCCATGGCAGGCGAGGCGAAGCGTTCCAAATTATTATACTGTTGCAGTTGTCAATGAGATATAAATTGAATTGGGCAGGTAGAACGTTTGCCTCACTTTCTCATTTCAGGGACGAGTTATTGCAGTATGCTAAATTAGAGGACGTACAAAGGAGTGGCTGCGATTATTTACAACGAGACCATTTAAGCCTTTCTGTTCACCAGCGAAATTATAGAGTATCTACCTACCGCCGCAATAAGCCATCTGTGAGTGATGCTGAAATATCTCATTCTCTTAGAGGCACTGTCCCAGAAATATCGTCTAGTGTAGGCTCCGACGGCGACGAACAATGCCATAGACGTAGGTGGAGGAGGCATAAAAAAGAACAAACACCAGGGTAAGGATTCGCAGGAAAATTCCTCTGAAGGACGCAGAACTGCCTCGTTGTTCCCACCCAGGAGTAGGAATGGTCACCAGACATGTTGGTCGCACAACTCCGCGAAATAAGGATTCGCGTAGGAAATGGGGACATGGTCACAGCAAGCAAGGTGATACAGATGCTGGCAACTCCAATACCGTCGTTAGCACAGTTACGAATGATGAAGAAACTGGAGAGGCAGAGTTCAATGCGTCTGCACCTCCGTTCAGCCATCGCCAGAAACACTTTTATTAGCTCACGAGCAAATTATGACCACATTTCATACGACTCTAAGCAGAAAACAAACTAATAAGAGTCGAGGAAGTTAGCACCCACTCTTCGGCTCGCAATGATTGGTTTGGAGTGCAGGAACGCGAGACTGCCTAAACTAGTCGCTATGTTTATACTACTACACTGCACCAAGACGAACGTGAATTTCTGTTGAAAGAATCTGAGGAAATGGATGCCCCGTCTCGAGATCCTTTGTGCCCAGTAGTAGAGGTGTTGGTGAACGTCTGTCCCTGTTTACCAATTTCTGATAGTGGTGCAGAAGTGATCCAAGTTTCTGAGGAATTCATTAATGCCATTGAAAAGTAAGGCGTTCGGATTGCAATGATTTCCGTGACTAGGCTAAAAATTGCCGGAGTAACCTCGCGAGCCAGTCCAGCCATTAACCGCCAAGCTTTACTGAATATATCCTTTTTGGTATCTTCTAACGTCCCTAGAAATTTGAGTAATGAACTTTGTTACACCCGGTGTGATGGAACAGCCGCGGCTTAGTACAAGAATAATCGCTGCGGCAACTTGATTTTCTTCCGCGTTAGGGAATGTGTGTGTCATAGGCGATCATCCTTAGCTAAGAATGACCGCTTTCCACTGCTCTCAAGACCAGTGTCCAGTATTAATTTTTTCCTACGGCTCCCCTTTATTTGCTCTCTGCACACACATATCTTTGTAGCAACGGTGTGTTCCCTGGCTGCTTCTGGGTTTTATCATCACTGAGAATATTACAAGTAAAATTAGTGTTTTAATATGTAGATGCTGTTGGCTGTTATTCAGTGTTCATTTTCGATTACTGACGCAGAGCATTACATATGAACAGAGCACATTTTAAAATGGATTTTCTTTAGTGCATAAATTGGATGGGAATGAATGATAATGCAAGTACTTTTTTCATTTCCTGTCATCACTTTTGCCACTAGTAGTGGTTTTTTATACACATAACTATATAATTTTTTCGTCGCAATAAACTAGTTGACTTCAGATCATCTTGTCACTGCTAGTCAAGCCCATACTTTCATTGAAAACTTCTTAACCAGCCAGAAATACAGAATGTGTGTGACGCATTTCCCATGGCATAAATTCCTCTAATACTTTTTTTGCAAATTAAATTAATTATTTATAAAATTACGGCGTCTCTGCTTACCATGCGCCAATTTTTTTTATACATTGTATACTGAAATCCGCGTTATTCGAGAGATATTGCGACATTAAATATGATCTATGTAAATGTTTTAGATATTTGCACTATATCACACAAACGATTTTAATTACTCCGTTGCATTGCTATCGACATAGCACGTAACGAAATTATATTTAAAGTAGATTTTGCACAGATACTTCGTGGAGTCGTGCTGTATTTGCAAGAGTGGTGAGCAACATGTGTTTCGTCAAATATTTATCTACACTGAAATGTTTTAACTATACGGAACGTTTTGTACACGCATAAACCACTACACATTGGAACTTCTGACAAAATTATATATTTCAATATCAAACGGACCGTTATGTAACTATTGTGACCATGTATATTTAGTTTTGTTTGCGGAGCGTAAAATGCCATCTTTCTTCACTGCCCTGATGAAGTCTTCTGCTTTAACTAGTACCCAGCTCGCGCCATTCCAATTAGCTCCAACGGCTCTTTGAAACGAAATTTTACAAGTAAATAGGTAACCAGGTTATTTTCGTTCCCGGCGAATGAACTTGCTGCTACGTGACTTGGAAGAAAAGGCAGCTCCATTCCTCTGTATTCCATTCTTCATTTTCTGATAATGTTTGCGACGTGAACCAACAAAGGAACTCGCCATTCATGGTTCAGCGAGTCACGAGTGAACAAAATGCGCCAATTCCCGGCTCTGCAAGTTTCTCTACAATCTATATTCCGCTCACAGAATAACGGCATTTTAAGCAGGATGTAGCAGCCGGGCCGTAATTACGCTTTCGAGTGTGTTCCACCGCATTCAACAGCACCGGAGTCTTTCCGACCGTAACTGGTTTATTGCGCGGTTTTTTTTTTGTTGCAATACCGACCACGAATACCACTCGACATATGTACACTGTCTAAATATATCACCTATCCCACAATCCACCCCATTTAAGTCTGTTTCCCAATTCCCTTCAAGTATAATGCAGTAAAATGGACATTTTGCCATATTTCCGGAACAATTTAACTAACTTCCTCCTGCAAATTTTGCACACCTAAAGAAAGCCATGTTAAGTTACATGATTTAAATGGGGCCAGGGACTGATTTTAAAAATGGCGGCAATATAACAATTTTGATATAACACTTTTAATTCAACGTTAAGACGTGGAACTACTTTACCTCCGACGTTACCAACTCTACTGGGCGCATACCTGCACATGAGCCCGTTAAAATATATGCAGGTGTAGGCAGTTTCATTTTGAAAAATTTAATTTCAAAAGAGCTCACTTTATTGGGAACAGCCTTCAGCATAATTTTGTGATGTGATGCAGTTTAACACGAGCACTCGATAATCAGTGACGACAATCGAGCCGCTGAAGTCGAGCAATCGTGCTCCGAAAGAGTGGCGAGATTCGGGTGGCTCTCGACATCGGGGGTCTTGAGAGCCGACGAGGGTGAAGCGAGGTGAGCGTGGAGCAGCGAAGGAATGCAAGGGGGAAAACTCCGGCGATCAGCGGCGTTGTCCGGCACGATTCCCACATGCGAGAATCCGGGAGCGAGCGACCCCGCCCCGGGTTTGCCTAGGTGAGAGGCGAGTAGTCTGACCACTGCACACCGCGGCCCCCGTGCTCCACTAGACTGTCACGAACACCTTTGATTGTTACATTACAAGTCAGTTCAAGCGGGGGCACGTTTGTTCTGAACGTACGTAGTATAACATCCAGATAGTAACCGCCACAGTTCCTTCTCGACGGGTGTGTGTACTGCATTGCTTTTAAGGCGCCCGTCTACCTGGCGCTTGAACTGCGTTGCATAGTGTTCCAAATACACGTTTTCCAACGAAACTATTAAGCGTGCGTCCAACGTGCTGATCTACGAAAAGAACACACACTTCAGACGAGAGCTGTTAAGTACTTTCAAAATATCACGTACGTTAGAAACATCAATTCAGAGTACTCCAAAACCGCTAAAAACGGCCTTTCCAAGGCGCTGTAGCTCAAAATGCACGCATCAGATACATACAAAACTACTATAGGGGCCTGCACTGAACCTTCCTAAAGACTTCCCACTAATAAAATAATATGGTCACCGCTGAAAGTCCCATAGGTACACGCAGCACGACGAGAACACTGCACGCTAGTTCAGAGCCTTGCGCTTAGCGGCGATGGCGTACTTGATGCGTGTGGCAGTGTCGCCCTTATCGCTCCCGCGCTTCTCGGCCTAAACGTGGGAAAAAGTTCCAGGTAGACGGGAGCCTTAAGTGGACATAGAACCGTAAAATAACATAACTGCGAATGAAGTTTTTTTACTGTCCACTGGTCTATTGGTGTTTTAACATATTTGTTGATACCACTCCACCATTAAAACTTATTTATGTACAAAGGTTAGTAAGCCCCCACAGTTCTTGTTCTTTATTTCCTAACTTAATTTAGTTATGCTCCATTACAAACAGCAGCATCACTTGCAATTTGTAAGCCCGACATTTCTGAACCGGCTGACTGGAGAGTGGAGCATTGCTGAGGATTCAATGATAGTAATCTCAGAGCCAAAAATAATTTAATGCTCGACATAAACATTAGATTACAACATTATGTAGCAAGTCAGTCGCCGCCTTAAGGCTCCCGCCTGCCTACATCGCTTTTCTCCTTTTCTGGCGGAGAGGCGCGGGAGCTATAAGGGTCACACTGGCACGCGCTACAAGAGCGCCATCGCCTCTACACGCAGGGCTCTGAACTGGCTTGCAGTGTTCTCGTAGTGCTGCGTGTACCTATGGCACTTCCAGCGGCGACCCTGTCATTTTATTGATCAAAAGTCTGTAGCAAAGTTCAATACAGGCTCCTATCCTATCTTGACTCGCTTCCGGCTTGTATGTATCAAGATACGGCAGTCTGAAAAAAAAACAGTTTTTAACCATATAGCAGGGCTCCAAAATAATAAAGTACAATTCCGTCCTCGTCTGGGGTACGATGTCGATTTTGTAAGTAAACACACTGGCGGCAAAATTAATAATTTCATAAAAAAAAACATTTAAAACACACTGCAGCGCAGTTAAACTCCATGCAGGCGGAAACTTCAAGGACTCAGCTTCCTTCGCCGATATCCGAACAACAGCAAGCTATCACTCCGTATTCCACCCCGCCGCTCTCGCGCTGAAAGAATAAAAAAAGTGACGGTGACAAGCTGGGAGGAATTTGAAAGACTGGAAGCTGCCCTTGGAGGATGATGGTGCGTTTCTCCAGTGTCTCGGAGCTAATGAGTAGTCGTGAACAGTGGGAGACTTCGTTCCTGCAATTCCCCCTCCCCCTTGCGCGTTTAAAAATTATTTTTCTTCTCTCTCTCTCTCTCTCTCTCTCTCTCTCACCCCGAAGATCAATACGTCTGGGAAAAAAAAAGGTAATCAGAATACAGGCCGCGCAAGAGACTTGCGTGTTGGAAATTCAATGAAAATAATTATTCAGACGCACCTCTGCATAACCGTAGTGTGTATCGCAGAGAGCAGAGGATTTGACACACACAAAACATGCCAACATACAGTATGCATACAACTCAAAGAATTTTGAAAGGGGAATTAAGTCTAACAGCATCAAAGCTGAAAAACACGATAATAAAAAAAACAACGCATATACTCGTAAGGTCGAAGAGCATGGACAGAAAATGAGGATTTATTTTCACAAATAACTTTCTGAAACAGCAGATACACGCTCATTGGTACAAAAATTAGCACACAATAAAGAGTGGTGGGTTTAACAAAAGGAGCGCAAACGAACACAGCAGGGTAAAACTTTGCACGACGGAACAGTACTGAAGTTTCGGTAAAACTATATCTCCTAACCCC
>NQII01006648.1:72319-82786 GCA_002778355.1 Clitarchus hookeri | reverse complement strand
CCCTCCCTTCTCAAACACCTTAAAAATCATTCAAATAAATGCGAAAGTTTTAATTCAAATGGTAATACAAAGTTGTAGGCTGCGACACATTACCAGCTTAGTTAAAATAAACTACATTAAGTCTACCGATTTTGTGGTTAACAGGCTATTCAAGGGGACACCTACAATTTAAATGAAACTAAACTTAACATTTAAAAACTGCTCACACACCGAGAGCTTAACTTGTGTTCGAGGACGGAAACTCACGATCCGAAGATAAAGTGTGTATTTGTAGTTATTTACTTGCAGCTTTCCTGTAGCCCTTCTGCAGTTCTACGTCCGGGCTACCCACAACGTATCATTACGCCAGATGTAAACAGAACTCTAACAATTCTGGGGAAAAACGCAGAAGAGAAACAACCGTGCCCTGTTTGAGTATTGGCCAGAGAGTCAAAAGCAATTTATATATTACATTAACAATGAAATGTGTGCCCAAAAATACATTCCTGAAAAGTTTAAGAAAAGTATAAAACGTTAACGTTAAAAACACAATTTAATATTTTTTTATAATAACTATTTTTACTAGCAATTACCTACATACCTCCTTTCTCTTCGTGTTTAATTCATACTGCGTATGAGAAAAAAAAAGTAGTTTATAAGACAAAAGAAAGGCGAACCTTTCATTTAATCAAAAAATAAGACATGTTAGAGTTTGAAAAAAAAAAGTAAGACTTAGGTGATGGCTGAAGTATTTGTAAACTATCACATATGCAATAAAAGTGCTGATAATTTAAAGGTTTTGTTCAGTGAGTGGTAAGATACCATGATGACTACTTTAATCGCCGGTAGACACAGACCGCTAAAGTCTTCACATAAACAATAGGGAGTTGCGGTTTAATCACCGAATCTGTTTCCTAAAAAACTCTACGTGGCTCGCTAGCAATCACGAAGGGATGAAAATAACATTTATACAACAAATCCTCTAATAAAACAGCTTTCCGAAATAAAATTTCTAAATAATTGCACGAGAATGTCAGTTGTTTAATTTATGAATACTTGTTAAACTGCGTATACTTACGTGGTGGACACGATTGTTTGGTTCACCTCTGGGACGGGAAACAAATGGAGTTAAATAAGCCACCTCCCTTGAATATTTTTTTGGGGTTGGAGAAGGGTGGCAGGTGATTGTCCACCAAAGTGAACGCCTGCTTTAAATACGGTGTTTTTATGAGTCTATTTTTGGTAATTAAAAACCTCTTGAAAGGTTTTTTAAATCATCCACTGCACAGAGTGGTCACAGAAGTGGAAGTAATTGAAGGAAAGCCTATTTTTAAAACGTTCCTACCCCCCACCCCTCAGTTACTTTTAAAAAGATTAGCTGGCACTAAACTCCGAGGGTGCGTTGCTTTATTTTACCTACTTGACAGCTTGTTTGTAAACTCCCGGGAGCCACTTCGCGAACGACGATAATTCCGTGTTTTTTTTTTAAAGCTTTTCCCTTTTTTTTTTAACAGGTGTAGTGGTGTGGTAAGGGGACGGGCGTTTACTCGATTTTTACAAGTGTCTGAATGCAATTGAGTTTCGAAAAATCAGAATATATTGAGGGGCGGAGTTCCAAAACGTTACTCCGAGAGTAAAGTAACGGAGAGTAACAGTCGAGGAAAGTAAAAGTAAACGTGGTTTTGGAACGAGCAAGATGAAAATAGAATTCTGTGTATACAAATATGTACCGATTAAGCAACCAATGTAAATTCCAAATTATATTTGTCCCTTATCCCAATTTTTTTTTTTTTCATATCAGTTGTATTCATAAACAGATTTGCTTGTGATAAATTAACCATAAACGTAACTTTTATAAATGTTATACGTTTATACGTAAACTATTAAATAAAAATCCAAATTTTAACACTGAACATTTGTAGTTTTCCCGTGTGTGTGTTTGTAAAAAGAATGTCCACATTTCCTTTCAAATTGTTTAATTCTACTCAACTTTCCGCCATTTTCAGTTTACCCCTCCTTACTCGCTGAAATAGTGCGTGTGAAAGTATTACTCTTGCCAGATGCATAGAGTAACAACTCTGAAGTTTTGAGGCACTGCCGAGAGCGAGTAAAACATTTACTCAAAGTGGTTTGGGACAGCTAAAGAGAAACGTTTACTTGCAGAGTAACGTTTTGATACTACGCCCAGTGTTGCAAAGTCACTTGGCAACAAAGTGTATATAAAAATGCTCAATATCTAGTTGGGGGCCGCGGTGGCTGAGCGGTTAGAATGCTCGCCTTCCACAACGACAAAGTGGGTCCAATCCCCGGCCGGGTCACTCCCGGATTTTTCGCACGTGAGAACCGTGCCGGACGATGCCGCTGGTCGGAGGGTTTTCTCGGGGATCTCCCTTTTCCCCCACCCTTACATTCAGGCGCTGCTTCATTCTCACCTCATTTCACCCTTATCCGCTCTCAAGACCTCGTTGTCAAGAGCCACCCAAATCTCTCAAGTAAAGTTTGTATCTAGTTCGTGTTAATATAATGAGTACGCATTTGTGAACATAGCTTAGTGGGCTGTATGAATATAAATTAGCATCTGCTCCAATCTCCTGAATTTGAGGCATCTGCTCTGCTTCGTATAAATAAAAACAGCTTTCCTCAACCTCCTTGCAAGCAACTGCTTGATGAACGTGATCAAGATTTGGTATAAATCAAACTAAGCTACTCCTCACTGTTAAGAGCAACTGCTTAAATTTCCACGAGGTTCTCTTTATTTTATTTTTTTTAACCTGTACTGTTTTTCAGAGTTCCCGCGTCTGTGTATTTTTAGTTCCCATTCCGAAACCACCAACATGAACTCTGTCATTACGTTTATCAACAACGCTTGAGAAACTGAGACACCAAATGAAGAACCTCATGGAAATTTAACGAGTTGCTCGTTACAGTAAGCAGTAACTTGGTTTTATTTATACCACATATTTAGCAGTGGCTCAGGGATCGAGGCCATCAAGCAGTTGCACGCGAGTAGATTGAGGAAATATGATAATATTTATGCGATGCCTAGCAGATGGTTCAAATTCATGGGTTTTGTGCAGTTGCCTACTTGTATTCATGCCGCCCATTAGATGAATACTTTTTGGTGGTACTATATATACACATTGCTTAGCCCAGTGTCCTGACCTGCCTTGTAACTGGTTCGCAAATCGTTCTACCACTAATTGTTACATTACATTACGCCTCTTTAAATGACCTCTTGTCTCGTTCTGGCTAAAACGAGACTCGTTAACATCCATCTCAACGAACGAAAAAGGATGTCACAAAAAAATTCGAGCAGAATCTGCTAACAACAACGTGGTGGCGGTGGTCTAGTGGTCAGACTACACGCCTCCACCTAGGGCGATCCGGGTTCGATTCCCTCTCGTGTCGCTCCCGGATTTTCACACGAGCTGGTGGGCGGGGTTTCTCGCGAATCTCCCTTTCCCCCCACCCTTCCATTAAGACCTCGATGGTTAAGAGCCGCTCGAATCACTTCATTTCGAGTGGTTGGAGACGAAAAGTATAATTACGAGTCCAAAAAAGAAGACAACGTGACTTGACGGTGATCGGCCATCAGCAATCTGTGAACTGAAGGTATAGGCCGTTCGCGGTAAAGTGAGCACTTTTTAAGGCCCTTCTAAATATTTCCTTTCGCCCAATTTCTATCTTCCTGCTGCTTTTCAATATAAACATTGCAATGTGACCAATAAACAGAGTGCATGCATTTCGCCACTCTCAAAAGTTAATGCCTGAGGCAGCAATAAGATATATTTATAAGTAGTCAATGCCTGTTGGGAGGGTCTTAAAAAGTGCTCACTTTACAGTCGATAGGCTATACGTGGCTTCAAGCACAGGTGCGAGAGTTTCCTACCCACGCTTCCAATTTCTAAAGATTTTTTGGCCTTGTCTCAATTGTCCCAGAGAGCTCTCTCTCTCTCTCTCTCTCTCTCTCTCTCTCTCTCTCTCTCTCTCTCTCTCTCTCGCGACCACGTCATTGTGACGTCAGAGATAACGCTCTCCGGCCGCCTCAGTTCGTCGGAGAGAGCGCGAAAGAGCGAGATCACAGAGAGAACGTACGAAGTTGTACACTCGTTAGGGCGCCCTCGCACTATCTGACCACGCGCCGTAATTGTTTACATTGTTTCAGTGTTTGAATAAGATTATACTACCTTTCTGGGCCAAAACTACTTCGCATTTAACCATTTAAACGAATAATTTCAGCTGTTCTAGTAAACTAAATAACTTGCATAACACGTATTTATAAAAATACAAATAAAGAGCTCTGATAAAGTCTCGGGTAGTATTTTTTGTCAATTGCCTATGCTGCAACATGGCAATGTATTAAACAAATATAATAGAATTTTATGGTCTAACTATTATTTTGGTTGTGCTATCATTATTTATTTGTAAATTTTTTAACATATGCAAATTACTTCCAATAACTCTGGCCATGATTTTAGGTTAACATTAATTAGAGCCATTTTGACAACTTCTGTCTGAGTGACGTCGGAGAGAAACGGGATAGTAGTTGTCTCAACTTCACAGAGCGAGAGCATGAGAGAGCGCGAAGCAGTGCTCTCGCCAGATTGTGCGAAACAGTGTTCTCTTGAAAGAGTACTCTTTATATCGAGATACGGCCTTAGAACTGTAAAAAATTATTTGGTAATATAGCAGCTGACAATCATCACAGTGTGTGTTGTATCCATTATGATTCCGGCGGAGTTGTAAAAAGTTACTCTGCGAGTAAATTTCACTGTTTGGCTGTCCCAAAAATATTCTAGTAAATGTTTTACACACTTGGCGGTGTATAAAAACTGAAGAGTAATTATTCTGAGCATCTTAACCACAGTGAATCTTTTACACACACTATTTCGCCGGGTAACGAAGGTTGAACTGAAATGTGATGGGAAGTTTAACAGAATTAAACTAACTGAGAGGAAATGCGGACATTCTGATTACAAGCACACACTGGATCATTCAAAGATAAGTGATAAAACCCGTATTATTTATTTAAAGTGTGTATCTAGCTTATAACTGCTGTATTTTCGTCATTTATTTTCTCTTTTTTTAAGAAAGAGAGTATGGAAAGTGATTAATGTATTTTTGAATTTACACTTGTTGCTTAGTCAGTAGTANCGGACATTCTGATTACAAGCACACACTGGATCATTCAAAGATAAGTGATAAAACCCGTATTATTTATTTAAAGTGTATATCTAGCTTATAACTGCTGTATTTTCGTCATTTATTTTTTCTTTTTTTAAGAAAGAGAGTATGGAAAGTGATTAATGTATTTTTGAATTTACACTTGTTGCTTAGTCAGTAGTAGTATATAAATGGGGGTTCTGCGCCACCTGGCGCCTGGCAAGGGGCAGGGGGCAAATGGCGCCCCACCCCGCACCCTCCCCGCGGCCGCCTTGCGTAGCGCGCGCCATTTGCCCCCTGCCCCTTGCCAGGCGCCAGGTGGCGCAGAACCCCCATTTATATACTACTGTCAGTACTTGCATTTTTGAACACAGCGTGCTATTAACGTCATGGTCGTTCCAACCACATTACTCTTGCTTTGCTCAGGTGTTACTTTACTCAACTCTGAGTAGCGTTTTGAAATGCTGCCCCATACACTGCATATCGGCCGGCGTCACGCAGCGTCTGACATCGCTTGTTTTGACACACACCTCGGTGTGATGACAAAAAAAAAGACAGTTGAAAATAAATATTTCACTAAAAAACATAAACGTCCGTGCAATTAAAAAACACACACAATATTCATACGATTCATACAACACGTAGGATTACTTGTATTAAACAAGTCCGCCCGGTAAACAAAAAAACTTTGCGTATATCTGTGCACTGAAAGTATGGATTACAGCGACATCTAGCGGGAAAGGATTAAAAGCTATGGAAGTTCCTGACGATGCCGGACACGGAACCACTCGACGTATCGACTCACTGCTCGTTAATCACGTGCCAAGGGAGGAGAAGGGGGGCAACGGCCCTGTATCGTCGAGGCATCGCGCAATAGAGTGCTGGTTCTCAGTCTGGCGGAAACGCTTTATTGGCAACCAAACTTCCTAACTGCAGCTTCCAGAATTCTGCTATATTTTGCCCACTGGCCAGATGACAATCATTTGTACGATGGTGCGTTCAGACAGGTTTCCTAACTAAGGCCTTCTCACGCCATTGTAACGGTGCGAACGAAAAAATTGGAAAACAACTCGAAAATCAACAATACAAACACAGCAAAATTTCTTCGATAACGTCAGTTTCCAGTGTTGACAAAAGATAACGTTAGCTGGCTTTTTGTTTTGTTTACTTTTTGGATCCGTGATTTTTTATGTAATATTCTATGGCTTTTTTTTTTTTTTACATCATACAACTTAAGCCTAGCAACGGCGTATGATCGAGATGATAGTTCATTATACGACTTATTCCCATTGCAAGAATGATTCAAAGTAAACTACTTTTTTCACATTCCGTCCTCGTGAAATCAGCGCGCCAACATTATAATCATACCTGGCAGATTTTTCGCGTTTGAAAGGGCCATTTCCCGACTCGGGCAGACGGCTACCCTGTTTGTGCGCATGCCCGAATTGCAAATGAAGATACCACCCGGCCGAATCCAACCCCTTCCCCTTCTTCTTCTCCTTCCCCTTCTTCTTCCCATCCTTTTACAAATGTTTGTCTTTCACCAGGCTCGCGTGTTAAGGTCCTGCCATACTGCCAAATAGTTCCGTCAAACTACTTCAAACACGGTTGGTAAAATGAAGTTATGGTTCTGAGGTCACCTAGGTGTCATTATCTCCGCCATGCGTGTCTGGAAAAGAGTTTCCATCGACCATTTTGATTAATGGACCGGTTCGAAAACTTCTTTGGTGGTTGTCTGGCTCAGCTAATCTGTATCGTGCATAAAAAAATTGCCGTTTCCATCCTCACAAGTTTTTAAAAAGGCGAACAATTGCTGGGAACGAAATAAGGTTTTGAAGACGACTAATTTACACACGGTCTCTCTGAGCATGAATGCCTTTTGAAGTGATTAATGTGAAATAATATTTTGTAACCCATGCCAATAAATTTCATCATGCTGTAAATTAATTTTTTTTAACTACAATTTAAATTTTATAAATAAGTGAAAATAAATTGCAACACTCGTTACATATCTTCCTGTAGTGGAGTCAATGGAAAAAAGAGAAGAAAAAAATGGTATCTAACTGTGAAAATGTTTTATACAAAAAATTCAGACTAGATACGCCCAGTACAAAAAAAAAGGTTTACAGTGTGGAGCATTCATACACATTCAATAGTATTTGTTAATAGTTAATATATGGTTTAGTCCGAANAGGTTTACAGTGTGGAGCATTCATACACATTCAATAGTATTTGTTAATAGTTAATATATGGTTTAGTCCGAACCATTTTTCATCTTATTAAAACCTTTATCAACTAGTTAAAAATAAAATACGTTAATTAATAAGATAAAATGAAAAAAAAAAATACAATTAACGATTTCAGTGTAAAAAAAAATTCAGTGTCGTGTTAGTATAAATTGTTGAATTAAANAAAAAAAAAAATACAATTAACGATTTCAGTGTAAAAAAAAATTCAGTGTCGTGTTAGTATAAATTGTTGAATTAAAATATTTAATTATTTTAACGCAGACTATAAAATAAACAATTATACTTACGTTTGTAACTGACATTTGTAACTTAATTTTGCAATTTTGCATAAGACCTTCAAGTTTAGTCTTTAAATTTAGATTGTAAATATGCTTTTTAAATTCACTATTGCAAAGTGTACAATCGAAATTAATTTTTTTTTTTAGTTTGTTTTGTGTTGTAAATATAATTTTTTAATTCACCACAAAATAATTACAATGCAAATGTTTACTTTTTTTATTTTTTTATTTTTTTAGTTAAATGAAAAGCATTTTTAAACTAATTGATAAAGGGTTTTGATAAGATGAAAGATGGTCCGTACTAAACCAGATATTAATTACTTTTGTTTGATGGAAAAAAATTTATGTTCGTGCTTAGTCTTAAAATGTTGTCAACTATATTTGAAGGCGATAATCTGACAGTAAGACAAGAAGCTTTACGTTCCAGAGAGCGGCAGTAGTCGCTTAAAATTCTCTTGGAGCGGACCATCTTGTATTGTACCTGGCGCAGAAATTACGCCTTNCCCTTCGGAAGGAGACTTCTCTTCTGTCCCTGCCCGAACACAATCGCCCCATTAGCTCTCAGACAACCCCTCTCCCCTCCCCCTTCCCAAGCTCCTATCGTAACTTCGAGAGGTTTTTGTTTTATCTTCGCCTCTTCCTCGCGTTTGCTGGAATTTCCCTGTACTCTCCGCCCTTGGCGTTTTCCTTTAGATTCCTCTCTTCCAATTAAACTCTTTTGGTTCTTGCCCGCACGAAGTACCCAGCTTTCGAATATATATATATTATATATATTATATAAGTTTGGTTTTTACGATGCACGTTTATGCTAGGGAGTAGTATGAGTGGGGCTCTGAGTGTATATCCTGTGATAACTTCGTGCTCGAAGTGACGGCCATGCTCGAATTGGCACGTAAAATTAGCGGAATTGCCACGTGGCTTGATATTGCATAGGGGAAGTTTGGTATTTCGCACGCGCTTTCCAAACAGGCTACATCAGGATAAATAATTCTAAACCACCGGATCACCACCATTTTGGGCCAATCTTCAAAATGTACCTCCACGAAAACTCTTCAGAGGAATTTTGTTTATGTTCGTCATATATCTGTTATTACAAAGGACCAATTGCCTCTTATAATAATTTTAAAATTCATTTCCTTTGAAAAGTACCTATGTCGTGAAAATAACACGCGTCAACGCAAGAATGATTACATAAAATGATCAGGTTCTTTTGCCAAGTATTACAGATTATTATATTTACACACACTATATTAGCTATTTACTTATGTATGTGTTGTTACATGTAATATATAACAATGCTAGCTGTGCCCGCGGATCCACTCACGTGGACTTCATAATTATTGTTTAGGTTTTTTTCGTTAAACAGTTCTAATTACATTTTTTTTCTTTGAGAAATATTAATGGGAAAACAGAAGCTTGAATTTTACGTATTTAATTATTGAGAAATTAAATGGTAAAAAAGCTTATTAGTATTTCTCTTTTATATATATGTTACCGTGGAATTTTTTTAGGTCTTTTTATTTTACACAATTCTTTACTACGTGACATTGTTCCATCTTTAACGGTCTAGACAGCGTATTGCAAGAGAGCGCGCTGGCGGCAAACATTTTTCCGACTTGATTCACTATTGTCGTCACTGCTATAACCTTATGTTGCTTGACGTAACAAAATACAAACTAAAACCTGGCCATAAAACTTAGCTATGAATGAAAAAAAAAACACGTAAATCGCATAAGTGGTTCTCGAGTGATAAGCGCACTAACAGACCGACAGACAGAGACACGTTGTGTTTTATAATATGTATGGATTAGCTTTTAACTTATCCATGTATTAGGATTGGTAAAAAAAAGATTGAAGACTGGCTCCTACAAGTCCTTAGAATTGGGCTCAAGTATCGCTAAAACAACTGGAAAAATTGTTTGTTCTAACAGTAGCGTTCTGTTCGTCTTAATGTGTTCGTTCAAAACAAAAGCGTAGATGGATTATATGTCAGACCAATGATACCGAATATTGTGACATGCACTGAGTGCTAACAAAATAAGTACCGCAAGTAGTGATTACAAGTCTATCTGCTTTGCGTGTTTCGTTATGTTTCTGTGGACCTTATGCCGTAACGAACTAACGAAGATGCACGACGTTAAAATGTAGGAACCGCAAGGATCGTAATTTTGCTAATAATATCTGATTAAGAAGTGGTGAACAGTGAAATTATTTTAACTTATATTTTATATTTATGTATTTATGACATTTAGCATGTTTCGTGCTTAAAAGAGACATCTTTCCATGAATATTGATCGTGCGAGATACATGTAAAATGTAAAATAAATTTGCTGTCTCGTAATGGTGACCCTGACGAAACCATATCAATGTTATTGTTTGCATCAAATACTCCAGCTCAGTTTTTTTCCCATGGTTAAATTACGTTCAAGCAATACTTATGAGCATAGTTAACTATTGTCTATGAATCTACGCCAAAGAAAAACATCTGCATTTTATGTAAAAAATGTGCAAGTTATATTTTTGTGTGTCGAGAGTTACGACTCGCCAAAATGAATCTTCCCAAAGTATATATCACCTCGTTAGAGGCAAACAAAGCGTGCAAAGAAAGTTTACGAAGCCATTTGTAACACAATACAAATACCACTTTGATTATAGACAAAAGTGATGTGAACTTCCAAGATTGCAATGCGTCTTATCGTAATATGAGGCGTAGAGTATTTATTTTAATGCTTCATGCATATCAGCCTATTATTGTGTACGTGCATTGATGGTAACCACCGCCGTGCAACTTACTTTCA
>NQII01006648.1:46540-72085 GCA_002778355.1 Clitarchus hookeri | reverse complement strand
GTATTCCATCGCCGTTGCATCCCCCCTTCCCATCCAAAAAGCCAACGGCACCGAAGAAAACTGTTGAGCACTTCCCAAATCCCTCATCACAATATGACTGCTTACTCCTAAAAATGTGTTTCACCTAATGTTCGTTTCTGGGTAAAAATTTGTGTAATATTTTCAATGCGCTTGCGCTGGTGAAACCTTTTAAGGCGCTCATTCCTTCGTGAGCGAATCGGGTTGCAGTTAGCAATACACGTTTTTCAACAAAAACTATTTGTTTACACAATCTATTTCCACGCGAAAAAAAAGTGACATTTCATACTATGACAGAATAAAATTTTTAAGAATTCACACTTGTTGCAAACACTATTTTGTATAACTTCAACATGGCATAAAAATAAATTTCCAAACTGGCATGGCTTAAATATCCCGGGCTAATAGCTACGGATCTAGTATTAGTGGTTTGCATTTAATTTTCCTACAAACATCCACCAATTAAATTGTAATGTCGACGAATAAATTCCCATAGTAAATTTTGTACGACGGAAATCTTATATGCCAGTTCGAAGCCTTGTGCGTTGCGGCGACAGAACATTTGATGCGCGATGTTATATGATTTATGATTCAGGTTCATCATCCTTCCTTAAGGAGGCTACAGGGGCGTAACAAGTTATCGATAAGAGTTATGTAATTAATACTATATGAAAGGAGTTTATTTAACATTAAAGTTGCGCAATATTATTTCAATATAAATATGAATATAAACGGGAGAGATATACAAATATACTGAAATATTAAATTATAAAGATTTAACCAGCCACATTCTGAGTAAATTCTAAATAGAGTCTCCCCACCTTGTTCACGATTCCGGAGGCTGATTAAGATGGCGCAAGTCAACGGCCGGACACACCCATCTTCAGTGGTCTTCTCGTTCCAGTGGCCCGACGGCGAAAGACACCGCCCACGGACTACACTGCCCTGTATCGGCTGCGTTGTCCCCGTTTACTGGCCGGTGGAGGGGGTTTCTGAGGTTTGCGATTTNCCCCGTTTACTGGCCGGTGGAGGGGGTTTCTGAGGTTTGCGATTTGATAACCAATTTCAGCAATCGTATCCCGCGTCCTGGATAAAAAAGTGAAGGTGTGATCATGCAGGCCGCCTCAGCTAAGGCCTGATCACAACTCGTAACAGCGTGTCGGTTTCGCTATTATCGCTCTCTAGCTCTGCGTGCCTTAACAGCGGAATGTCTATTCCTCAGTAAAACTGTATTACAACTCAGAATATGCGGTTTTTCAGACGCAATAGTTTAGTATCGACAAAATTCCTTACTCCAGCGCACTGTCATGCTACATTATCCCACTCAGTGTTTCAGTTGTAAAACTTGTACACGTAAGATATGTCTATACTGCATATTTTAAGGTAAAAAATTTAAAAAATATATATATATTTTTGAGTTGTAACACTGTTGCGCTAAGATTTCGATACTTCTTCGGCTACACTGACACATCAAGTCAACCCTGCATACCGTTACTACCGTTCTGAAGTAATGAAACTTCGTTTCTTTCCCGTCGAGTTAGTTTCCTCTCCTGTACCATAACCTCAAACAGACCTACAGGGTCCCAGAAGCAAGCCTGCGATCAGCAGAGCGGACTGGCATTTCGGAAGACTCTGGATCGATTGCCGATCCCGCTATCCTGATTTAGATTTTCCACGTTTTCCGAAATCTCTCTCCAGGCAAATGCTGGGGTGGTTCTTTAACTAAACGCGCCATGGTTCATTACTTAATTGGTTTTGATTGTGCTAATAAGGGCCAATATTCAGTTGTTTGAATTCGGGGGGATGACCGTACTCCAGTCCCAACTTGAATGACGTCACGTTCACGCATTCAGAATCACGATCTACAATCGCGCTGTCCGAAGAATAGCTTCCATAAGACTGCCACGAGAACTCCGCGAGCACAGCAAGTTTAACCGTTTTTGCTCTGGTTTACTTGTTTAAAATGTTTACAGTTCATTTACACAAAATTCTTGTTATAATTTTTACCTGTAATATAATCTGTAGTTTTATCGAAGTAATGTAAAATTGTATTTTTTTTTAGCTTAATTTAATTTATATTCACATTCTAGGTTGTAGTGTGTATAATAATTTATTACTTGCGGGTTGTACGGGTGTTGAGGTATGGTATGAAAATATACCTTTAGTTTATTATGAAAGCTGCCGTTTGACGTCTTTTCCCATGGTTTGTATTGCGTTTAGCGTTTTGCGCGCGGAAACAAGAAATAAAAATTGAAATATTTTGTCGTCTCTCGTATAAGGATACAGTTTGTGATCAAATTTCAAAGTTGGTGAATGTTTTGTCATATAACACAACTTGTCTTAAAACACGAGAGCTTCAGACAGTGCACCAGTTACATATCCTTACCCTAGGACACACATTGAAATAGCGCATTTGTATGCCGGTCCTGGGGGTTTTTTTTTTCTAAGTTCCCGTAACGCAGCTCCCAATCGCAAGATATCAATTAACGTGCTTGGTATTCTAAGTTGGAGATTACTTCTCGGTTCTCTTGTGAAAACGATCTAGAATACTCACGAGCTGCTTTCACGACCGGCAAGTTCAGTTTCAACTCGTGTGTCCGTATTTATTACAAACTGGCATAAACGTTACGCCAGTTCTCTAGTACATAACAACCAACGTTATCGCATGCGGAATATGATGAAATGAATCCAATTGCATCAGTACATGCTCGGACATACAGATGATACACTGAAGAGCAAAAAAAAAAAAAAACTGGTACACCTGCCTAATATCGTGTAGTCCCCACCCCGAGCACGCAGAAGTGCCGCAAGACGACGTGGCATGGACTCGACTAATGCCTGAAGGTATGCAGGAGGCAATCCACACAATGAATCCTGCAAGATAGTCCACAAATCTAATCTGCGCCAATTTGAGAAAGGGTTGCAAGTCTGTCACGTTTAATGATTCTCGTCAGTCGTCGTTTGTCCCGTTCTTTCGCGATCTTTTTCCGGCCGCAGCGATGTCGAAGATGTGATGTTTTACCGGATTCCCGATATTCACGGTATACTAGTGAAATGCTCGTACGCGAACATCCAAATGCTATCGGTACCACGGAGATGCTATGTCCCATCTCTCGTGCGCCGACTTTAACACCACGTTCAAACTCACTTAAATCTTGATAACCTGCCATTGTAGCAGCAGTAACCGATCTAGTATCTTTGCCAGACGCTTGTTGTCTTATATAGGCGCTGCCGACCGCATCGCGTTTCTCTGATTGATTCCATACCTCAGTTATTTGCATACGCACGCCTATACCAATTTTTTTGGCTCTTCAGTGTATATTAATGTATCTCGCAAAAGTTTCGAAAATTAAGAAATGGCCGAATGGTTACGTCGCACTACTACTAAACACCTAAAACTGTATGTTCGGGAATCTACTGACAATTTTTTTTTTTTGCTTCACACAATAATGTAGAAAAAATTATATTTCTGTATGCAATAAACGAATTAAATAAATGGGCAGTTTCTATCATTTTATGAATGAATTCATANTTGATGTATCTCGCAAAATTTTCGAAAATTAAGAAATGGCCGAATGGTTACGTCGCACTACTACTAAACACATAAAACTGTATGTTCGGGAATCTACTGACAATTTTTTTTTTTGCTTCACACAATAATGTAGAAAAAATTGTATTTCTGTATGCAATAAACGAATTAAATAAATGGGCAGTTTCTATCATTTTATGAATGAATTCATAGGCTACCCTGTTGTTTTTCTTGAAGCACTTTACTTCGCAAGTGGTTGCGAAAATCGCGTGTTCCCTTAAAAAAAAACATTTAAGACAATTATTTAAGATTTGTTGTTTAGACCCACTGCAATTTTCTGGGTAAATTTAAGTTANAAGCTACCCTGTTGTTTTTATTGAAGCACTTTACTTCGCAAGTGGTTGCGAAAATCGCGTGTTCCCTTAAAAAAAAAACATTTAAGACAATTATTTAAGATTTGTTGTTTAGACCCACTGCAATTTTCTGGGTAAATTTAAGTTATTTTGTATTACATTATTGTATTCCTTACAACGAAATTTTACGTACCGTCTTCTATTATTTTCCTTAAAAATACATGCATCACAGTGAAATTTACGTAGACGGGCTGCCAAGGGAGTGAGACCTCGTAAGGGTAACGCACTTGCAACACCGTTTGAAACACTTGCCGGTAACTTTCGTTGTTTCCGATGCTGCCTGTCGGGATCGACGTCGACACCTAAGGTAGTCGCCTACCTAGCACATGATATGCATTGCAGTGTGTTTGAAAAACTGATTTTTTTTTTTTAATACGACGAGGGTGAAATCAAGTGAGAATGGAGCAGCGCCAGAATGCAAGGGCTCGGGAAACGGGAGATCCCCGAGAAAACCCTCTAACCAGCGGCATCGTCAGTGCCCCCAATAGGTTCGCCTACGAAATGATAGCACTTTCCAAACTATGATGGAATGGCACTTTAAAGGCATCACGCATATTGGAAACATATTTGTTTCATGCTCTCTAACACAGAAAAAAAAACGGCCTTTTTCGGTTTGTGTACATGCGAAACTACAATGGAGGCATGAAATGGACTTTACTACAGAGTCAGGTCGAGGCGAGTCGCTGACTGCAAGCCAGTTGAACGCCTTGCGCGTAGAGGCGATACCGCTTTACATACGCCAGTAGTGCTTAATAGATTTTTGCCGCACCCGCAAAAAAAAAACCTCACTAGGCGACCGCCTTAACGATAGACTGGCCGAGAAACTTGGAATAAATTCCCCTGACTTGTTCCATTCCTAGTGACTTAGCTGAAAAGTTACGTTACGTATAAGTAGCAGGAAAAAGGAAAGATCACGCGATCGGAGATGGGGGGATAGGGACCAGAGACAAGTCGGCGGCCATCTTGGATGACGTCACGCGGAAACCACCTGCTCTGTCATTCCTCGTCAGCAGCGCCCATCTTGGATTTCCCTTTTTCCCTCCTGCTCTATCATGCCACATCGGCACTTCACGCTCCTGCATTCAGTTTATTTTTCCTCCCGCTCTATAATTCCGATGCCATTTTTTCTCGAGCTCAGCCATTCCTTCAGACCTCTTTTCCGGGGGATTTTCTCATATTCCTCCCTGTCTCCTTACTTTCTCACGCTATCTCATCCCTTCTATCCCTCGGGGTTTTTTCTTATATTCATTCCAGTATTCCCCCTCTCACTTGCTTTTCGCGCCCCCTCCATTGCAATCAACATCGTCTGCCTTAGGCAGCCATATTTAATTCCCGCTGCTAATCGGGCTGCTGTCTGTAACGACGGCGATTATATGACTATGAAGGTGGTGATGATGGTGACAATGACAATTACGATGATGACTATGTCGGTGATAAGAAAGCCGACGACGTGGACAACGGAGGTGGCAGTGACTGCGACGACATCTAACTGACTGACTGACTGACTGACTGTCTGGCATACTCCTCGGCGGCATCGAGAACCTGCGGTGGGCTCACCATTACTGTCTTCGCAGTCGCCGCCGTGGACTGGTAAAGAGCTTCTAAATTCTTTTCCTTTATTTTTTTTGTACTGGTGGTTTGGTTTATGTTATAGATTGACGTCTTTCACGTTTATTTCTATTATTGCTCTATATGTGCGTGCGGGTCTCATGTTGGGCGAAGTTTCCTTTCCGCACTGCGCTGCTTTTACGGGTCCTACCCTTTCTCATTGTGTCGTTGGGCTGCGCCAGCCTGCGCACACAGCGAGGTAGTGTGTAAACTCTGTTTCAACCCACGCCAGCATGAGAATGCACGCGCTTGGTGTTGAATGTGTATACAGTCTGTTAAACCTTAGAATTGACATCTTTAACGCTAATTTTTACAAAAGCTGTTTTATTTATTTTGTTATTATAACATTATATATTTTATATATATGGATGTGCAGGACTGTGGTCGAGGCACTAGATAGACTGATGGTATTTAAGATATTAATTTATATATATATCACATACAATAAGCATGTGTATATGCACGCGTGCGGTGCCTGCTGTATTTTATGCGATGTGTATTGTTTGGGGAGTGCGTAGGCCGATGCGAGTATGTGCCTTATTTCACCTCCTATCACTTCCCGAGCAACGGTGGTCGTGTGGTCAAGACGTCGGACTGGGGACCCAAGGGTGTTCGGATCGAAACCGTATATCTCCCGTATTTTTTAAATTCCCAAACAACTAAAAACATTCCCATCGCTTCTGGCGGCCGCCATTTTAACTACACTCCCCGATGTTAGGGCGCCTCTGCAGGCAACGAGTGAACCAACACACAAAATTTTCCGCGCTGAAACCAGCGCTCCTAGCTGCGATCTGTAGAACATCTAACACACTGGTGGCGGGTGAGGGAATCAAATATGGCCACCTAGAGTGACCTACTGGCCGTGGCAATTAAAGATGGTTGCCTTCAGCAGACGATGTCGATGGTGATGGAGTGGGTGGGAGACTGGAAGGAGCATGAGAAACCCCCGAGGGATAGCAGGTGGGAGACTAGAGGGATAAATTAAGGAAACTGGAAGGAATATGAGAAAACCCAAGGGATAGAACCTGGGAGAAAAGAGAGACTGGAATAAATATGAGAAAAGATCCCGAGGGATAGAACGTTGAAGACGAGAGACTGAAATGAATATGAGAAGACTCCACAAACTGAATGCAAGAGCGTGAAGTGCCGAGGTGGAGTAATAGAGCAGGAGGTAAAAAAGTAAAATTCAAGATGGCGGCCAGCTGGTCAACTTGTGTTCATCTCTCATCCACCATACTCGTTCGCGTGAACTCTATTTTCCTACTACTCGTATAATTGAAATGAACAATTCTTTAACAGTATTATATCATCTGTGACTTTAATATAACACACGCCCTGGCGTGGTGATGTCTGTGACGTACACGGGGTGGAAGTCCTTATGGCGGAGCCACGCCATTGATGTTGCAGTGGGAGGACGGAGAGCGGTCAGAAGCACTCAGCTCTGATCCCTGTATCAGAGGATAATCCCACGTGATCGCCTCAGAGATCATCAGGTGTCCGTCCCAAATCTAACCACACCAGCCGACCACATTCATGATTCCCACACTAATGTTCCTCTTTGAAGTCAAACGACGACTAATCAATATAAGTTTGATTTGATGATAAATGAATGCGTACATATCACATGTATTATATGATACGAAACAATACTTTACTACCTTTGTAAGTAATAATTTAACCCATTTAACTGGTGTGGTGTGGGGCATATCACTGTACAGCAGGTATCTTCTGTTGTCCTTTTTGCACGTTTCGTGATAAATACGTTATAAATATTGACAGCATATTATGGATTTTGTTTCTAACCATATGATTGCAGAAAATAATTATCAGCGTCATTCTGGCTCATACAATACTAATAACGCAAAAAGTCCACCACAGAAGTTAAGGGTTGACAAGTCGAGCTAACAAACTTATGTTTTTTTTTTACTCGGTTTGGTTGTTTCCATAGCATCAAAAGAAAATTTCCGCTAGTAATTCTCTTGGGGATAAAAAAAAAATACAAACAGGAACGTGCGTATTATATTATTTCTTTTTGATAAAATATTTTCCAAAAATTATTTTAATTGCCAGTAACATNAAATATACAAACAGGAACGTGCGTATTATATTATTTCTTTTTGATAAAATATTTTCCACAAATTATTTTAATTGCCAGTAACATATAAAAAATTTCATGTACCAATTTTAGAGACTTTTGGAATGAAAATTTGANCAAATTATTTTAATTGCCAGTAACATATAAAAAATTTCATGTACCAATTTTAGAGACTTTTGGAATGAAAATTTGACTGACTGTTAGTTACGAGTATACTGCCCAAGGTTAAGGTTTCGTAATTGGCTTGCTGTGAGTGAAGAAGTTTCCCGATTTCACCTCAGAATAAACAAGTGTGCAGAGGCGCAACAACCGCTTATACCTTTTAACTTTAGTCGCACGCAAATGTCGCCACTGACAAGAAACGTGTCGGAACGGCTGACTTTCACCAATCAGCGATCATTAACGTACTTGCCATCCGCTAGCCCAGCAAATATGCAATCTTTGGCGGTACACAGTAAACCAGTTAGATACAAGGCCCGTTCCAGACGCGTAGTCGTAACGTGACAGCGAAACCGTAGTTGTGAATGCAGAATGTTTGGGAGTTGAGTTAAGAGGTTTGTAGGGCTCTTAACAGCGAGGTCTTGAGTATGGAGCAGCGCCGGAATACACTGGCGCTGGAAACGGGAGATCCCCGAGAAAACCCGCCGAAACAGCGGCATCGTCCGGCACGATTTCCACGTGCGAAAATCAGAGTGTGTCCCCGCCGGGAATCAAACCCGGTCCAGCCTTGGTGTCAGGCGAGCGTTTCAGCTGCTAATGCCAGGCGTGGTCTCAAAAATTAGGTTTTATCTGGAAGGTTGGAGTATGTGGCCCGTTAGTTTGGAACAGGTTCGAGATTATTTTTGTGTGGTCGTCAGACGTAAAATATGGGAAGCAGAGGATACTAGGTTGTTATACGAACGCAACAGCAACAATGCCTCTATTGAACTGTCATGATTGAGGGGGGGGGGAGATCCTGCTGTATAGTATATAATCAAAACAAAGATCCGAAAAGTATCATTAGAAAACCAAAACAAATGTATGACTTATGTAAACAATTGCCACCTGAATAAAAGTTGATTATATNAAAAGTATCATTAGAAAACCAAAACAAATGTATGACTTATGTAAACAATTGCCACCTGAATAAAAGTTGATTATATCGTATTGTAAAATACAGCAGTTCAACCTTTTTTCACACTGATACACAGAATGTGTCTAAATTTTGACCGACAAATTTCGGCCACAGGTTAGTCACGGAAAAAAGATGGAGAAACATTTANTACAGAATGTGTCTAAATTTTGACCGACAAATTTCGGCCACAGGTTAGTCACGGAAAAAAGATGGAGAAACATTTACGACATATGGTCTGTAGCGAATAACTACATGCGGTAGACATGTTCGAAGTTGGATATCAAACAATTTTATTAGAAATATAGGAGAACGTGTTTAAGATTGAACAATGAGTGTCTGTATCATGTGTAACGAAACAAATGTCTGTATACACACGCCACAACACTTGTCCGTCGCTGCCATCAAATTATTTCATGGAAATAATCGCGGCTAGTATAATTTGCATCGACGTGATCTCCGAGACGCTGTAGCACACTTTAGATTTAAGATGTGGATTATAAAACCGCATGTCACGATTAACTTTACACATTAAACAGACACAGTGTTCTATATCCGGTAGTTGTAACGAACCAGTCCTTCAGGCCCGTTTTCAAAGGTATGTATCTATCGCTCTTAGGATTAGCTTTAGACCACAAGTCATACATATGTTTTCATCTTTTTCCCCTATTAACCTGCAGCCTACGTTTGTCGGTCAAATTTAATCCACATTCTGTACAAGCAATTTATGGACAGGATCTATTTTCAACAAGTAAGCATAAACCAGCCGCGTGGTACAAGTTATAGGCTTGTTTTCGTGTCCTCGTCTTGCACTCGGTGTAGATGTTCGAACGCCGTGTTATTTTACGTCGCGTAGCGTTTGACTGTGACAAACAGTCTATTTAGCGGAGTGTTGGTCTTATTTGGATTACAGCTATGCGGGCGCCGAGCAACGGGAAATAAATTAGGAGCGATTAACTCTGTTGTACGCAGTGAAGAAGTGGATACTCCGCTAGCCTCGTTTGTCTAGCCATAGTGTTATTTGTAAACGCGAGTTTTGGATTGATGGTGTCGGCTAAGTATCGCGTTCACATTTACATCATTTTATTTTCCTAAACCACCAAATTTTGGAATAATTCAAAGTTTTAATTATAAAAATAAATTTGCAAGGTTCTTGTTAAATACTTCTAATGTTTAAAAAGTTTGGCTTCAAATGGAGTACTCCTTCTGACCCTACAACACGCGGATATATCTAAAAAGTAGTACACTCGCCACCAAAATTGGGGGCCGTGGTGGCTGAGCGGTCAGAACGCTCGCCTCCTACCAAAGCGAACCAGGTTCATTCCCCGACCGGGTCACTCCCGGATTTTCTCAAGTGGGAATCGTGCCGGACGATGCCGCTGGTCAGCGGGTTTTCTCGGGATCTCCTGTTTCCCCGCTCTTGCATTCCAGTGCTGCTCTATTCTCACCTCATTTCACCATAATCGGCTTTCAAGACCTCGTTGAGAGCCACCCAAATCTCTCAACCCAACCACCAAAATTGTGAGAAAGTTACGATGTAAGTTATACGTATAAAAAGAATAAAGCATANCAAATCTCTCAACCCAACCACCAAAATTGTGAGAAAGTTACGATGTAAGTTATACGTATAAAAAGAATAAAGCATAGACCTTTTAGCGCTAAAATATATGCCACTAGTATTTGCTCTTTTAGATATTTTTTTAATAATATACAAGTGTCTATTTTATAAAAAAAATTGAACCGTATTTGTATTCTGGATGAATCATAAATCATATTTCGCAAGAAACCCTCGTCAAGCAGGGACGTGAAAATAATCTCTGATTTCATGTAATAAGTAGGTGTAATCATGTTTTAAAAAAATTTTCATCATTTATTTAATGCATGTTTATTTCAGTTGTAAAAATGCACATTTCGTGGCTAAAATATATATCAATTGGAGAGATTTCGGTGGTTCTTAACCAGAGCTGTGTAGCCGGAGTCTGATTCTGAGCAATTTGGGGTGGAATAGGGAGTCCAAAACACAGTGACTAACTACATTAATTAAAGAACGCATTTTTGTATTTCATACATTGTTGCATATGTACTTTCACTGGAATTTTAGACATTTTCTTACGTAACAATTTAATGTCAATATCACATGTGTACTATTCTGTCAAGTCAGATTTTTTTTATTCACCAAATAATGATATAATGGCTTATTCTATCATTTTGCTTCCGTAATGTTTAGTCTGGAAACTGAGCCGGATTATAAGTAGAAAGTTTGGTATATCGCCTCCGCAGTTCTGCTCAAACGAGGTCATGAGAATCAAAGGATTAATTATTAAAAGCACTAAAAAAAATTTTTACTCATTTTTATTGCATACAATCAGATTAATTACGATTATCTTGCACGATTGAGTGGTGTTTTTTTTAAATATCCCTTCTTCGAAGCATCCAGAAAAAAGCTTTAATTTTGATTAAAAAAAAGGGTATTATTAATCCATTTTTTAAAATTTAATTAAAAGCCTAGTAAAAGATCCTATATTTTCAATTTGACAAAATATATTCTTTCGTTTTTCAACTTAAATTGAATTTTCCTGTCAATTTTGAGGGTATTTATATTACATTTTAATGAACTTGCATATTTTACAATATGTCACAATCTTTCGCCGGGAGCCACTGTACTTCTACCGTAGAGATAAACTCAGAACAATTTGAAAAATTTTTGCACCATCTTGGTGAAGACGACAGAGTTAAGAATCTGGAATTTCGTGAACGGGCGAAGAAAACTTCACAACTGAAATCCTCTCGACTAATGAGGCCAATTTTGTTGCCGACAGCAGTGTCAATCACCAACGCCTACGTTACTGCAGCCATAGAAAAGCAAGTTGAAGAGTCCGTCAAAAAAATGCAAGGTGTTGGAAAAGTGATGGCGTGGTGATGCACCTTATTTTTTTATGAATACAAAACTTTCTGCCAACCAACCTCTGTATGCCACAGTATAACTTACAATCGTCTCTTGAAAGAAGACGGATATTCCCCATATTATTTNCAAATCTCTCAACCCAACCACCAAAATTGTGAGAAAGTTACGATGTAAGTTATACGTATAAAAAGAATAAAGCATATACCTTTTAGCGCTAAAATATATGCCACTAGTATTTGCTCTTTTCGATATTTTTTTAATAATATACAAGTGTCTATTTTATAAAAAAAATTGAACCGTATTTGCGTTCTGGATGAATCATAAATCATATTTCGCAAGAAACCCTCGTCAAGCAGGGACGTGAAAATAATCTCTGATTTCATGTAATAAATAGGTGTAATCATGTTTTAAAAAAAAANAAATAATCTCTGATTTCATGTAATAAATAGGTGTAATCATGTTTTAAAAAAAAATTCATCATTTATTTAATGCATGTTTATTTCAGTTGTAAAAATGCACATTTCGTGGCTAAAATATATATCAATTGGAGAGATTTCGGTGGTTCTTAACCAGAGCTGTGTAGCGGGAGTCTGATTCTGAGCAATTTGGGGTGGAATAGGGAGTCCAAAACACAGTGACTAACTACATTAATTAAAGAACTCATTTTTGTATTTCATACATTGTTGCATATATACTTTCACTGGAATTTTAGACATTTTCTTACGTAAGAATTTAATGTCAATATCACATGTGTACTATTCTGTCAAGTCAGAGTTTTTTTATTCACCAAATAATGTTATAATGGCTTATTCAATCATTTTGCTTCCGTAATGTTTAGTCTGGAAACTGAGCCGGATTATAAGTAGAAAGTTTGGTATATCGCCTCCGCAGTTCTGCTCAAACGAGGTCATGAGAATCAAAGGATTAATTATTAAAAGCACTAAAAAATACTTTTACTCATTTTTATTGCATACAATCAGATTAATTACGATTATCTTGCACGATTGAGTGGTGTTTTTTTTTAAATATCCCTTCTTCGAAGCATCCAGAAAAAAGCTTTAATTTTGATTTAAAAAAAGGGTATTATTAATCCATTTTTTAAAATTTAATTAAAAGCCTAGTAAAAGATCCTATATTTTCAATTTGACAAAATATATTCTTTCGTTTTTCAACTTAAATTGAATTTTCCTGTCAATTTTGAGGGTATTTATATTACATTTTAATGAACTTGCATATTTTACAATATGTCACAATCTTTCGCCGGGAGCCACTGTACTTCTACCGTAGAGATAAACTCAGAACAATTTGAAAAATTTTTGCACCATCTTGGTGAAGACGACAGAGTTAAGAATCTGGAATTTCGTGAATGGGCGAAGAAAACTTCACAACTGAAATCCTCTCGACTAATGAGGCCAATTTTGTTGCCGACAGCAGTGTCAATCACCAACACCTACGTTACTGGAGCCATAGAAAAGCAAATTGAGGAGTCCGCCAAAAAAATGCAAGGTGTTGGAAAAGTGATGGTTTGGTGCTGCACCTTTTTTTCTATCAATACAAAACTTTCTTCCAACCAACCTCTGTATGCCACAGTATAACTTACAATCGTCTCTTGAAAGAAGACGGATATTCCCCATATTATTTTCAATATGAGGGGGTTCTTCCTCACAGAATTAACCATTCTATAATTACAGTACTACAAGTATTATAACTTTATAGATATGTATGATGCCTCTGATATAATAAATATCTATATAATCATTACGATTTGTTTATATTTTTTACTTCCGTGTTAGTTGTAGATAGCACAAATGTGTTTTCTGGAAAGGAACCACGCCAAAACTGTTGATTCAACCATCGCCACGCGCTAATTCTTATATACTATAAAATACATATACTTCACACAAAACTAATTACATTCTACGAAAAGCCGAAAGTATATTCAACAAATAAAATTGGATGTTACTAGTACTGCATTGTAAATAAGAAAACTTTTTTTCTATTTCGAAAATTTTGTATTTTTATTTAAACGTCATGGTCGTATCTTATGCGACATTTGAGTATTACAGTTTTGAGGAAAGTAACAATAAAGTTTTTATGTAAAAACTGCTAAGAAATTGTTACGATACTTCCGGTACCTGTACCGATACCACGTGACTCAACATGAAGCTTAGTATCAGCCGATATCGGATACTAGGGGGTTGGTATCGGAACATCCCTGGTATTGCTCACGTTTAATGCTTAAACCCATAATCTCTCTTCTACGGAGGTCGTCGTCGAGTACGCAGAGGCAGGAAGGAAGCTGCTAAAGCAGAGAGAAGGGATAACAGGAATGGGGCACTCAAGAAGCGAAAAGAGAAGATTGTAGAGAGCGTTGAGTTCACGGGGGCTTCAGGAGGCCGGGAGANGAAGGGATAACAGGAATGGGGCACTCAAGAAGTGAAAAGAGAAGATTGTAGAGAGCGTTGAGTTCACGGGGGCCTCACGAAGCCGGGAACGGCCCGATATAACAACTGGGGGCTTTGAAGTTGGGGCAAAGGGCTTCGGCCACATCATCTGCTTCAGTTCACACGTTTGTTAAAACGTCGTAAACTGCACACCCCGCCGAACATTAACGTGTTCGCCAACGGTGTCGATAGAAATGCGAGAGATTTGAATCCACACGAGCATCCACGACCAAGACGCAGTCTATAATGCTACTCATTAACGTATGCAATCTTTAACTTGTACCACGCAAATGCTGGTTAATAAGTTGGAATATTCATATGATAACCGATAAGCAAGAATAGCTTCAGTAGTCGTGACTTGTAACCAACAGACCGCAAGGTTTTCAAAGTTTTCGTAGTCAAATTACGAAAAGGAAAGTTCGTAATTTCCGCTTAAACTCATTTGGTCAGAAAATTAAATATTAATGTTACGAAAAAAAAAAAGTTTACGTATAAAATTTACGTCAGTCCCATAAGCCAAAATATTGAGTTTCCTTAGTTCTTAAGTCATGTCAAAACATATTTCACTCTTTGAAATATAAAAATAATCTTAAAGCTATCGTCAAGATGGAGTTGGTCAAATTTGTTTTGCAAAAAAATCAGAGGCCACCGTAAATGAATATCCACTATTTTAAAATGTATCAAATATTTAAAAAAATTAGTAAAAAAATTTATTTTTGTTATGCAAGGTCTTCTGGGTGTTTATTGACATTTTCTTCCATGTTCTCTATCTTATTTCTTCAAGTGCGTTCAGAAAACTTATACTGTGATCTTAGCATGTCGGTATGCAAATTGTAATTATTTGAAATTGTATATATGATGTAAATATATTAATAACCTTGGCACAAATATATAATTGATTTTTATTTATGCCACGTTATAAACTGGAGCTATCTGAACGTTTGGCGCGCACAAGCGAGGGGATAAGGATTACAATGGAATGAGTGTCAAATGCCTCAATGCCTCTCCAAGCCATACACTTAACTAGAATAAGGAATTTTAGTCTTGCATTCTGTAACAAATGGACTTGGTGAAGACGAGACGGCACATTCTAGATCATCGGAGACTCAACTTCGCGTGCTTTCACAAATCTTTAATATCGGAATTTTTACATATAAAAATTAAAATGGAAAAGTCATTTTTCAACAACTGTCGCATTCTGAAAGGAAGCACTTTAAAAAATAATCAGTTAACCGACACGCGCGTATGTCGGTTTTCTTAAAAGTTATTCGTAAGTGAATCTCACAACAAAGAAAAGCAGTTTAACAATTAAAAATATATTTCAATATCTTTATCCTCATATTTAAGACATGCATATTCAAATTTTTTTCTTGTAATTGGAACAGACATTTTTTGTAGGATTACGAATATCTTTTTAATCTCAAAGTCACATTTTATAGTTGAATATATTTTTTTTTACAGAGTAGCACTCTTGTTGAAGACAAATTTTTGTTTTCTTACGAACAATAAAAAGGAACTTGACAAAGGGTCGCAGATGACTTAACGCGAGAAGGATCCACAGGAAATTTAGCCAGCTTGTAGGACACTGATGTTGCTCAAGACAGCCGAAAGAAATAAAGTGGCGAGGTGGAGACTGAGAAAGGTTGGCAACCCTACCCGACGCCCATAAGAGCCGCCGAAATCTGTCGAATGTGCTGTAGGTTGGCGTGTNCGAGAAAGGTTGGCAACCCTACCCGACGCCCATAAGAGCCGCCGAAATCTGTCGAATGTGCTGTAGGTTGGCGTGTCGCCGTTCAGCACGCCGCCCTGCGACGAAACTTCCCCACACGCTGCAGAGTTCGAGATGAAGACATAAAAACTTCCTCCGGGGAGAAATGAAGATGAAATCAAAAGTTTCGGCTTGAAGTATTGCCACTTTGGCCGAGTGATTCTCTCCGGCCCGCGAGAGAAGGAAAGAGAGGAAGCGATGGACAGGCGAGAGGAAACTACAGGGCGGAGACGAAGTGTCTAGGAGGAAGGCAGAAGAAAAATAGGACAGATATGAAAACGCTTTTAGACAGCCAGAGACGAAATCGTTTTGTAAACTTCGCGGCTTGTTTTTAATAAACATCGCCGTAGCCTGGAGAATTTATTATTCTCCGAATGTAGCCTTTTTTTTTTACTTGTTCCTCATACAAGACACGAGAGAGAGACGGACTTGCTTGTTCATTATCATGTTACGCATTGTTTCTTACGGCTGGCTTATAACAAAAAATTAAATTATGCGTAACAGCATACGCGGTACTGTTGAATGCATCTCTAGGTTTCAGCTTATGTTCATTCACCGATGCACGAATATGTTAAGTGCCGTCGAGAATGACACTTGAGAAACAAGATCGTAAACTCCGTGGAAAGGCACTACGAGATACGAGAATTCTTTAAGCAAAATAAAAAAAGAACATTAAGCGAATTACGACTTAAAATTATTAAGGAAGGTGCGCGTACTTTAAACGATTTTTCAAATAATTATTGAAAATAAATTTAAAAAAAAAAAGCTACTCGTAATCAAACAAGTCTTGTCCATTAGAAAAATTTCTTCAAATTATACCTGGCATTTGTAAAAATGTATAACATTATTTTCACTTTTTCCTTGTGGGAATAAAAAAACTTACAGTTCTGAAAATAATAAGCACCCGTTTTCTGTACAATATTTTACCTAAGTGTGTTGCATCGAAAAACATTTGTCCTAATTTAAATTTTTTCACATTCACTATAATAATTTTTATAACACCAGGATTTAAATATTTCATCCTATCTCGGCACCACCTCTTTTCATAATGAAAGGGGATGATATTTCCGGTCAAACTTACACGAAGTTAAGATTTTAATTAATACACTACTAAGGAAATTGCTTTATTATGCCACGCAGCTAATTTATAATTATTTTACTAAAATATTTTATATCTGTTTTTGAGGGATGCTTATCTCCCCAAATAATTTCCAAGATCCCAAGTTGTATTACGTTTTTGCGTCTCATTTTGATTTTAGTGTTCTTGCCTGAAGTTAAGAGAAAACTTGTACATGCAATATACACCCACATTAAGTTGTATCTCCCCAAACATCTGAAGACATAAACGTTCAAAATCTGCCCATTTTAACTATAAAACTGTCTTTAAAAGTCTTTGAATAACGTCAGCTTACAGAAAGTATCAAATGTGGATCTTTTCAAATCGCTTTAAAAACACACAGTATGAAAACAAGTATGTATTGGGATACGTTCAACGAAATAAGAAGCATGGNTTGGGATACGTTCAACGAAATAAGAAGCATGGCTCTATCGTACATAAAATGCTTTCCCCTTATTTTGATTATGTTGGTAAGCCCTTCATGCGCCCTCTTTGTGGTTTCCTTTCACCTCACTAAGTTTAAATAGAATTAAAAATAAACCGTTAACGGTAGTTTANGGCTGTATCGTACATAAAATGCTTTCCCCTTATTTTGATTATGTTGGTAAGCCCTTCATGCGCCCTCTTTGTGGTTTTCTTTCACCTCACTAAGTTTAAATAGAATTAAAAATAAACTGTTAACGGTAGTTTAGGACAAAACAAATTTTGGACAACCCTGTTTGAACCTGTTGTTGAATGCAATATGTTGTCTTGTGCTTACTAGAATCGCCGNTGGACAACCCTGTTTGAACCTGTTGTTGAATGCAATATGTTGTCTTGTGCTTACTAGAATCGCCGAGGGCAGTCCGTTCATCGTAGTGTATTAGCACAAATCGCTTAACAGCGTAAAAAGGAATGGGGGAAGAAAAGCAGATAAACTACATTTCAAGAAAAAGTTATAATAAAATGGCACGATGGACGTAAGAGTAGCGATAAATCTGCAGCACTGTCTGAAAGGAGCCTTTTACTGTTGGATATATTATGAAAAAAACATAATACATAATAATTAATTAGAAATAAATTACGACCAGGCTGGCCGGTAATCGAACCGGTTGCCTTTGATGGGAGGCGAGTGCCCTGGCCGCTGCTCTACCACGGCTCTTCCTAGTGAAGCGAATTTCGTTAATGGAGCTTAAACGCAGAGATGCACGCACATTCATGTGCGCGTGTGTGGAAATCGCCGACATTTGTAAGGACTTTCTACAATGCCGTTATCTAGCGCCATCCAAACTGGGAGCGTGTGGCAGGTACGTGGTCAAATACTTTGTTAAAATGGCAGCCTGGGCAGGCCACCGAACGGTGTGCAGAGCTCCAGCGAAAATAGTTTTTATCAAAAAACCGTCAAACNTGCAGAGCTCCAGCGAAAATAGTTTTTATCAAAAAACCGTCAAACATGTCTGAGTGAGGTCTGCTTACGAGTAACATTTAAGAATAGTTACGCTTCTGTATACGTTTTACAGTTCCTCCATTTCTCTCTAAAGCATGTTTTTTTGATTGTGAAAATGGCTCAAACGGGTGTTTTCGAGGTTATTTATAGGTATAAACATTCCGACAAAAAACATAAAAAAAAGGAATAGGGACGTGCATCACCCTTCTATTTTTATTATTACGTCATAAAATGTTATAGTCACCGCTGATAGTCTCAGAGGCGCGTTATCGACATAAAGACTGCACGCCAGTTCAGTGCCTTGCGCGTAGAGGCGATGAAAGAGTTAATGCGCATGTCTCGGTCACCCCTAGCGCTCCCACGCTTTCAGGCCTCAGACGCGCAAAATTCCTTCAATCAGGCGGCCACCTTAATACTGCCAGTTTTTGAGACGACAGCACAGAGATGCGTTGCCATTATAGAGAACTGGCATGAAAAGGTGTCCATCAAATTAATTTTATAAGTTACGCAAGGTAACGTGCCGTTTGGTCAGGTTTATTTAAATTCAATAGGATTATGATGTTTCCTTTATAAATTCTGCAATATCATTTTGTGCGCAGGTGTGCGACAATTGACATTCTGCTGCCGTTTTTACATGGATTCGCTTTCCTTGTTTTTTACATTCTCCTTAAACTCTTCTCACGCCACTTCATTGCGCTCGCCTGCTTGACCTCGCGAGTACCTATCGTCAAATCCACCACCAATTCAACACCGGCGGGTTCTACGAGTTCCAGTAACGTTGGATATGTAATATTGGATAAAGTTAGAAATTACATTTTCTATTGACAGTAGGTCAACTGTTAAAACCACGAGTTTTACGGTGTCAGTTAAGTGCTCTGTTATGCTTAGTTTATATTGTGGTCAAACAGTACTTGTCAAGGTTGGGGGAATCTCATGATGGTAGAGCACGTGGATTAAANAATTTTATAAGTTACGCAAGGTAACGTGCCGTTTGGTCAGGTTTATTTAAATTCAATAGGATTATGATGTTTCCTTATAAATTCTGCAATATCATCTTGTGCGCAGGTGTGCGACAATTGACCTTCTGCTGCCGTTTTTACATGGATTCGCTTTCCTTGTTTTTTACATTCTCTTTAAACTCTTCTCACGCCACTTCATTGCGCTCGCCTGCTTGACCTCGCGAGTACCTATCGTCAAATCCACCACCAATTCAACACCGGCGGGTTCTACGAGTTCCAGTAACGTTGGATATGTAATATTGGATAAAGTTAGAAATTAAATTTTCTATTGACAGTAGGTTAACTGTTAAAACCACGAGTTTTACGGTGTCAGTTAAGTGCTCTGTTATACTTAGTTTATATTGTGGTCAAACAGTACTTGTCAAGGTTGGGGGAATCTCATGATGGTAGAGCACGTGGATTAAATAAATATAAGAAGCTATAGGTTACTAAAACATATGGAGAGTACATAAAATACAATAAGGTCGGGGGAGCATTGTTAAGTTAACTACGTCCACTACCTTACTGAGTGCCACGTTAGTATGGTGTGATTGTCCCACCTTGAGAAGTATCCGAAGGCTGGTGAAGTACGGCGAGTTACTGCGGTCGGCACAGCAGGCTTCTCGTGACGTCCATCTCGGCCGGCGTCAAATGGGGACAGACCTCTGCTGCAGCTCTGCATTGCCCTCATATCGGGGTGGCATAGCGCGACGTGGCCTCGTTCCATGGCTGGTAGAGGGCATTCCTGCTTACCGGGGTCCGGGCAATGCGAGTCCCGGTTGCGGCAACTGGCTGTCCTGATTACCACTCGTGGGTGATTGCGTATTCAGGCCGGCCGTCGAATTAAGGCCTGTTCGAGCTATCTGAACAGTTCTCACAATAATTATCCAACAGACTCGCGTACATATTTTTTTTTATACTTTGCTACGGAAGATTGAAGCAATTGCAAAGGTAATAAGGAAAATAATACGAACTGAAAATTGCTAATCTCGCTTCCAAATAGCCATAAATTTTGTGTTGGGCTTCTCGGGATCAACTGAATACTTTTCAAAAAGTCTTGTTTAGGTTCTACTTTTACACTAATTTTGTATCTTTCCGCAAAATGATAAACATTAGCGGGGGCCCTCCGACTATTCACGCGAAAAACTTAACTTTGAAAATAGTTTGCAACATTAATATGTTACCAACAATCTCAAGATGAGGTAGACCTATTTTCGTCTTCTGCACATGCACCCAACGTTGACCTAACCCACCCCACACCAGTGCAAATGTCACAGTCAAATAGTCAGTGGCGAACGAGTTTGTTTATATTTTAATTTTTCACACACTCGCCCGTTTACACGAATTAAATACTTCAACATTAATTAAATTATCTGCATTAAAGCTAGGTTAGAGTGAGTGCATACACATCTCGAAGCACTTTCACACACAAACAAGTATTCTAACTTCAAATCATGTATGCTTTGTTTTCTTTGTCGCTGTTAAGGTTTTGTTCTACACATATTGGGAGGCTCAATGCTTTTAGTTCGGCAACTAGAACTTTACTAAGTCAGGATGCACTCATATCGCATGTGCCCAGTATTTTTCTATTTTGTACGTAAGTTAATGGGATAATTGCATTTTCAAAATAAATATAATTGTGCAAATACTTCAGATTTGTATTACGTTAGCACGTACGTAGGGAATAAACTTTGTCCCTAGTACCAGAGTGGAATTACAATGAAACATGTCCACATTCTGGCGTAAAACCGGGTTTAGTAAAACGCTGACTTAAAATAATAACTTAAATATGATACCTGAATAGGAAAAAAAAGGGACAATTGCTAAAAAATACTATTTTTAGAACTTTCCTGCGTAATTTCTTTCGGAAAAGGAGAGCAGTACAAAGTGTGTTTTGATGACAGTTATATTTATTTCGCACTTAAATTCGTGAGGTTTTTCCATTGAAATAAGCTCATTTATTGTTTGCTCAACACCATTGGAGTTAATACTTAATATTTTGGTTGGGGCATGTATATACCACAATTCGAGCCAAAAACTAACTTTCACACACAAATAGATATAATTTATAAATTTTCCGCCAGATTAAAAGCAACTTCTTTGGAACACCAGTGCACTTTGTTGCGGAAACTTTCCCTATGCCAAACTCTCCCAAAATAAATTTAATTTTCTTCCTGATCTGAGTAGAATTAACCTCAGCGCTGTCGGCAGAAGAGCAATCCACGTCGGATCTAACATGGGCTACTGCGCAACATGCATGCTCACCTTACCCCAGAATTCCCTCATCTGTTACCCCTGTACTCACGTGTCCAAAACATGCGGAAAAAACATCATATAAATTCGGAGTCTAAAGACGTAAAACGTCATATTTAAACACTTCGTTACGACGTGAACTTACTAGTCGGCTTCGTTACCAACTTTACTGAGAGGACGGTATTGCGTACCCGTTACTAACAATCACGAGATGGGATATTTTTGTTTTACCACAGTTAATTTTTGAGGTTTCTTGAGTCACCACGGCCCAGCAATGAAGATACATGCTGTACGTGAACCCACAGACGTGCGTACCTTTCTGTTTGTAGCGAGGGCTTCACGTATGTTATGCATCATCTCGCCATCAGAGATGGGGGTCACTAGGAGTTCGCATTGCTCAGGGGAAACTGGGCCCCGTCGCACTTAAAGCATATTTCCCTCGGCGCCCGCAGTATAACGCCGTTTCCTTTAACTTCATACGTTGTAGCTCTGCGCCTTCCCCTCACAGAACCTCCATTACATTAAGAAATTGTGCTCATTTCTTTAAGTTTCTCCCCTTCTCTCCTTTGAGTTGTGTCACTTACAAATCTCCACGCAATACACTCATTGCCATAAAAAAAATCGTCCCCACCAACAAAAAATTGGGTGCCAAAGTAAATTGTATTAGTGTAATGGTACATAAAAAGATCCCAATATCATTGCAATCCAGAAGGGCAATATTCCGCTCACTTGCGGCATAGAAACATTCCAAATTTAGCACTTCATCGCAACTCTTGCTTGATTCACGGATGTATACGATCGGACTTTGAATCGAACAAACTCCTTACGGCCCAACACTAAAATAACACTTTTTGCTGAAAATTCAATGTGCTGTCGCAAACATTGTTCCTGTAAATATGAGCCACTGCAAAGTAAGTTAACCACAAAATTTTTTTTTTATTTCATAACTACAGAAATGGCAATGAAAACCTCGCACTTTCGTTACAATAGTTCGGCAGTATTCTTTGTCTTAAAGACAGATAATGAATTGAAATTGTTTTGACATTATGTACTAGCAATTATTAAAGTAAAGTAATTTTTTACCCGCTTGTTAATTTGACGCACCTAGCTCCTCTGGGTTTTCATGGTTATTGGACAACCCGTGTTAAGGCTAGCCAATGAGGAAGTTGTTACAAACTGTTAATTTAAAACCTTGAGCAACCCCTACATGAAAGTACATAAAGGTAACTTTGAAACATTTAAGGCTATCTTTGTACCGCATATTTTCTTTAAGATTAATGATTTTACAACCCCCTCCCTCCCTTTTTTTTTTTAATGTTTGTTTAATGGTTTAAAAAAACCTATTTGCAAATAACAAGGGAATGTGCAGGAATTATTAGAGCTTTATTTGAAATTAATTTACGCAGGGGGTACAAAGATGCCACAAATGACTAGTCTGTTCAAAGCTCCTTAGTTAAAGTTATCTTCAGTTTTATTTTTAAATCTGAAGTAGGAAAAATCATTTTGTGTGTGATCGCTTTGGAGGTTTCCTAAATACACCATATATCACAAACGTCTCATACTCCCTTTAACGTATCTTATTTTTTTGGGCTAAATGAAACTTTTACACATCACCGATAGAAACACACTTCTTTGTTACATATAAAAATAATTACAGAGTCAAGCGCACAAATACAGTGAGTTGNGGGGGGGGGGGGGGGGGGGGGAAGTCCGAAAGTAGAACCTCAGGGCTTCACAGACCATCGCCACCGTTTCTTCATTTAACTAACGAGCCCTTTTCACAATTGCTCAAATATGTAATTTGGCGAAATTAAACTAGCCAGTGCCCAATATTCCTGAAGGCTTGGCTTCACATGGCATTTTGAATTACTGGTTTCGGGCTTATTTCAGTTGTTTAGAAGCACTTATTTTGAAACTACAACCATGCTTCTCTGGCAAATACACGTTCCGCTCAACAAACTTAAATCGTAAACTTTCGTCAAGTAATGACCTAACTCTCAATAAGAATCTTGCCGCTTCAAAATTGCCAGATAACGAGTGGATAACATTTGGAAACTGCTTTCGTAAGGCATTTGTAAAATTTAAACGTGCTTTAAGGGTGGATTTACGATTGAATTAGCAGAAGCTTTAAGCCGTGTGCGTAGAATCGAACAAACACTACATTTAGTATAACTATTACGGAGGATGATTTCTTAGCATTATCATTCATTTCGCTTAGAAACTGTTCCAATTATAAGGGACTTTGCTCATTCCAAATACTTACTTTCTACACAGAAGGAAACATCAAGGGAAGTGAACTTAACATATAGATATGCACGACTCAGCAATTGATGTGTTCTAGGGTATTAGTTTAAGGCTGCAGTGTGCGTTCTTGGCTTGACTTAAGATATGGAGATACTGTATTCTACATCTTAAGCACAAGTTAACACCAGATTAGACATTCTAAGATCGGCGACAGTAGTTTTTGGCGGAAAAATGTATTCACATATTGGATTTAGGTTGTCATGTCGTGAAATTGTATTCAATTATGTATTAAATCAGGTGACAGTATCCTCGTGTATTTAAAGAACTGTTCCTTCTCATGTTTTAGTTTTTTTGGAAAAGATTACTGAATTCTCATTTATTTAACCTTTTGTCAGATTTATTGGCCTAACTGCCCAAAAACTACTGTCGGCATAAGCTTTTTACACAAGATATCGCTATTTAAAAAAAAATTACACAAGCAATAACCATAAATAATGACATGTATTGTAAATGATTTTTACCTCCTTTCCATTAGTCCTGGCAATATCGGCTGGTTTGTTTCCTACAACTCCGACTGGCTAGACTTAATGTTGCTATATCAGTTGGAAATTGCTATAGTCCATTCACGGTTACTTCCAACTTAGCTGGAACCCTGCTGAAGTTCTACTTCCAGGATACTATTCCGCCTCGTGCAAACAAAGCTCAACTAGTCCAGAAATTTTCACCAAAGTGAAAACGCACCGAATTCGTGCGCATTAAGTGTAATAATATTTTGCGTAAGAACTATTTCTTACTGTAGGCCTTACCAACACACCTGTTTTATCACAGTTTGTATTCATATTAATTATAAATGTAATATTATAATTAATGAATTAAATGTAACTAAAATTTCAATTTAACCAAATATAAGGTACTTTTATGTTAACGTGAGTATAAAACGCGTGAGATACATGAGAATATTAAGAAAAACGTCGTGCACATCGTAGATGGGGTGATTTTTCAAAGGTTAGATTTAAAAAAAACGTCAAGAAACCGCGAATGAGTATAAACTCTTTTTTCATGTTCTTATCTGGTTATAAGAACAAAACTTAATTCCACAGTATTTAATCGTAAACCAAACTTAATAAGAAATATATTTGATTGAAAAGAAACGTATGGTGCATACATGTAAAATTCAACATAGCCTATAAGACAGAGCATGAAGCTTCCCTGTCGAGGGAAAAAAAAGTCGGCCGTTGTACTAACTATACAAAATACAATGGTCGGAGAAAAAAAATTGTAATTTTGAAGTTGGCTGCCCCTGCTGTACACGTGGAGTTTATCTCGGAGGTGTTTAACGAAAGCGTTCCCAATTATCTACTCCACTTCAAGAATTCAGTCAGAGTTTTTCGCGGGCTTCACCTCGGGACGGAGGAATCAGCTGCCTCCGTTTATCTGTCTCTCCCCCTCTGCCAGTCTCTTTTTCCCTCTCTCTCTCTCTCTTTCCCCATCTGTCTCTCCCTCTCTCTCTCTCTTTCCATCTGCCTCTCTCTCTTTCTCTCTCTTTCTCCATCTATCTCTCTCTCTTTTCATCTGTCTCTCTCTTTTCATCTGTCTCTCTCTTTTCATCTGTCTCT
>NQII01006648.1:17809-46021 GCA_002778355.1 Clitarchus hookeri | reverse complement strand
CTCTCTCTCTTTCCATCTGTCTCTCCCTCTCTCTCTCTTTCCATCTGTCTCTCCCTCTCTCTCTGAACTTTCCATCTGTCTCTCCCTCTCTCTCTCTTTCCATCTGTCTCTCCCTCTCCCTCTCTCTCTTTCCATGCGTTTCTCTCTTTCCATCTGTCTCTCTCTACGTCTCCCCCCCCCCTCCCTTGGCGGACACTCCTGGTTTGGCTGGTGAGTCTACCTCCCAGGAGGCAACTTCACCAGGAGTAGAGATAGCAGCTTCCGCGCATTGCCGTTCGCTTCCTTCTCCCGATCGGCTCTCCAGTAATCGATTATTAAGATGGGATTGGAGGGGAAGTTGCTAGCTGCTCCCTTACTCTCCTCCCCTTTTCCACCCCGGGCTTGCTTTACCAAAACTCAGGTGTGCCAACTCCGCCGCAGGGAAACATTTGGAGGGAAAACCAAGTAAAGAATTCATCTTCGCGGATTCCGTTGTGTTATCTTTGCTACGCATGATTAAATTATGGTGTTACGGTGTTACTGAAAACTTTTTAAATCGGTATCTGGAAAAAAAAATATCCGAATTTCCAAGAGTAACAATAAATTGTAGTGGAAATCGCGGTCCTGCCGTGGGAATTTTTATCCTTACTAGTTTAATTGTCGGCAAATTTCCGCTTTCAACTTGTCTAGCGATTTTGTTAAACAGAGAAGTACAAGTATGGTTATTTAAATGTTTATTATGTTCCCAACTATTAGCATGAAGTGATGCCTTACTCCTCCATTACTATCGCATTATGAATTATTAATTTATTATAAGGATGTTATCTTGTGGAAATAAAATAATTTATCGGCCGTTCAGTAGATAACGGACGACTGCATCGTATCACATTCAGTTTAGTCTGCAAACAGCTTACTGTTTTCTTAAACGATAAATGCGAATTCATTGGTACTTTACGACATCAACCCTCCCACCAATGCCATATCGCAATATCTCAACGATGTAACACACACATTCGAAATTAAATGTTTCACATTTCCCAGGAAGCACATGAATAATAAAACTACTAACATTAATGGATAGACAAGCAGTAAATAAAGGTAACAAGTTTGTGTAAATCGTTTTTAATTCGCCTTTTAGTTAATAACAATTCAGTCTTTAAAAAAAATTATTATAGATATATTACGTTCGACCTCTTTCAACCCTGCACATTGACAGTTCAGTACTCTACATGATTTCATCCTAGTTCACAATTGCAGTTTTCTGAAAAATATTTCGACATTGTATATACAAGCACGAACCCACCCCATCTTCCAGTCTTATGAGAAAATCATCCAGTACACTTCAATATTAACTGCCCTTATGCAGTTTAGGAGATACGGTGATTTATTTACTCAAACACTAGATCGTCGTTTAGATTGAAGCGACATCTGACGCCCCACCCTATAATCGATTGTCATAGTTTACAGTCGAACGTTGAACTGGGTCGTGACTTATAACAGTCCCGAGTGCTGGCGGAGCGAGTGTTGTCCGGCGGACAGTCACGCGAATGTGAGGTGGACGTTGTCAGCATCGTCGACGTATTTGTGCTTGTGGCTCTCGAACAGTTCTACCAACTGCCGGATGAACTCCACGTGCAACTGATCGACCTGCTGGCTGGTCGGTTCTTCGACTGCTTCCACCTCGATAGGTTTCCCCACTGGAACACACACAACACCTCCCGACATCAGTCAGCGCGCAAGAAGGAAACTAAGAGTGTCAAATGTTTTCAGTTATGCGCCCAAGTCAAAATATCACAAAAATAAATTGAGGTGCCACATAACTTCGTGAAGTGGCATTGGCAGGAAATTTCATCTGGCCGGAAAGGAATTAGCTGTAATTCTCTCCCCGACGTTGACATTTTACCGAATCGACATTCGTTACAAATCCCCTTGACCCAAGATATTTTAGGATTATTTTCCTGCACTGTTGTCATTCATAACACGTTCCTGCCGCACAACCCCCAAATATGCATCGACCAGTACACTGTAACCTGTCCATATTCTGACTATCGTCAACCACTTCAATCCCCGTTCTTCTTGGCAAGTTTTCGTAAAGCTGTTACTGTTAACTTCCTGAACCGAGATCCACATCAGACCGAAATAAACTGTATTGAGACATCAGTGTTACTACTTTATTTATGTCCGACATTTAAGTATTTTTCTTTAATTTTGCATCTCAACACCTTTAGTTTAATTGCATCTCGCGGCACGTCAAACAACCAAACTTCCAATATTACTATTGTTAGTTCATGGTCTCAAATACCGCAGAAATCACATTTAAAATGTAGGAAAACTTAGTGATATTAAACTATATTACTAACAGCACTGTTCATGAGGTAATGCCACAATTATGCACATTATTATCCAGCCCTTGTGACACGACAAACCCATACCTAACCTTGCAATCTTAGGTACCCCAGGAACTCAAAATGTTCCTATTTAGTATGTATATATATGTGTATGTATGTGTGTATGTGTATGTGTATGTATGTGTGTATATATGTATATATAAATGTATGTATATGTATGTATATATAAATGTATGTATATGTATGTATATGTGTGTATGTATATATATGTATATATGTGTATGTATATATATATATTGGAGCAAATATGAGAAGTCTGGTAACTAACCACAGACNGTATATATATGTATATATGTGTATGTATATATATATATTGGAGCAAATATGAGAAGTCTGGTAACTAACCACAGACACTAGTATCTGATATACATAGCAATAAATGTCTCTTACAAAAATAATAACTTTATCTGTAACTTCCAACAACTCCTCTCCCTCATTTCTACATTGTTCCGTTATTGAATAACCCTGTTGAAAAAAAAAACTAATTTATAGACAGACTGTTTGCGAAAATAGTTTTATACACAGGTATGTGGTAATCGATGGATGGATTCACACGGGACAAACGCTTCAAATAGTGCGAGGTCCTTATCCGCTCTTATATAAATACATAAATACGGATGGGTGTGTTTAACCAGCAGGACATCGCCCTGTTTTACGGACAAAGGGACGACGTTGGCCACGAAGGAAATTATATTTTCCAGACTTCAGGCTGAGAAAGGAACCGGTAATACAATAGACGTTCTGAAACGGGGATTGAAAATTACTAGAGATATTGGGCCTCTGCAGCGGTAGTGGGTAGAGACTTAGGTCGTCGTGAAGAATGAATTGAGGGTACTTTAGTTCTTATTGCTATTGGAAGATTGGAGAAACTCTTGTGTTCTGAGGGATGTTGGCGTAAGGAAAAGAGAGGGTATGGACAATTCTGAAGTATTTTTTTTTTCCTTAGATGAAACAAGGGTAAAACTATTTGCTGTCGCTTTTATTCGGCGCCACGAAATAAAAAATTTGTGTTCATAGACAATAAATTTATTTCTAACACAACTATCATTGATTCTGATTAGCCTTTAACATTCGTAAAAATAAAGGGATGCGATTTATTTCCGGAACTCTCAAATGCACACAAATTACTTTCTTAAGAAGATTTTTTTTGCTTACAAAAACGAAAATAGATTTTTCAAGTAGATAGCACTTATTCCCATCAGATGGACCTCATCCTGTTGGCATTAACCTGTCCCCAGTAAGTCCTTTCTTTCTTCTATGTATTTACAATGTTATATATATTTTTTAGCAAATCGCAAAAAAAGGTCATTAAAAAAAACATTTCTACTTCATAAATTGTGTTTCCAAAGGAAAAGTCAGCAGGACAGAGCTTTAAACAGTATTAACGACCATTTAAAAATAAATTATATGGTGTATTTTCCAATCCTTCTTAGGCTATACGTCAAATGAAGGGCACATGTGAGAGCTCGAATCAAGCATTGCTACTAGATAGATTTGGCCGATCCGAATACAAGAGCTGAGGGCTGCGGAATTGAGGATCCGCCACCATCTTGGATCCGCCATCTCGTTTCTGGCCATCATATTGTTTTCACCCACCATCTTGTTTTCACCAGCCATCTTGTTTCCCAATTACTTATCTTCTCATCTGTCGCGTGCTGTATTTCTCTTGTTCGCTAGAGTGCACCACCGATCCCTGTAATGTTGTTTATTGATGCTAGAGTGTGCCACCCTATTAATCACCTTCATTCGACCCTGCCATCTTGTTTCCACTTATCCATCGGTTGCTAGGGTCGTTGGTGTCGCTCTCGCTCGGCCACCATGTTGGTTCTAGAGTTGGCCACTAAGGGCGTTGCTTTTATTTTGGCGCTCAAAATATCATCTGGAGGAGGGCATGATCAAACTGCCGAACCTTGGGTCGGCATGCAGATGCCATAGACCACTCGGATATCGGGACATGTGGTGGGACAAGGGTTTAAAAGTATTTGTGTGTGTGTGTGCAGGTGACGAATAAATATTTTGTCGCAATTATTCCAATGTGTAGTAATTTAATGTTTTTTTTTTTACTATCTTAGACTTCTATACACAAACAATAAGTGTTTTTACATATATTAATAGACCACCATTTAGTATTTCTTTCATATAGTCAAAAAGAAAAATAATAAGAAAGAATTATAAGAACTTATTTTAAAGTATATCCTTTTTAAGAATTTTTAAAAGTATTTTTTATTCTTTTTAATAATATCATGAAAATGTGTACCTTAGAAATAAAACACATTTTTTATTACGTTTGTTATTATTTAGTTTTTTATTTACATATACTTCTATCATTAATGAGATTTATTTTTCTGGTTCAGATCATTCATCCTTTGGTTTTGGGACTGGTAATCCATCTTCTCCTCACCACAACACATCCACCCACTCATTCTCCCATCCCAAATCCTATTAACCATCATCTCCCTCCCAACCCATACCAAGTTTCCCACTGGCTAGTTTGTCCGTCACCTGCTCGCCTTAAAGTGTACAGTATATTTCTCGTCTAGAATATATCCCATCGCCAAGCATCAGATGTTTGCGTGCTGTCCCAGCGGGCAGAAAATAATATCGGCGATCGTCGCGTATGGGAGGCTACGGGTCACTTGCAGCCCTAGATCCAGATAACGAATTTGCCTTTCTACCGAAAGTGTTTCTGCTGACACACGCACACCACTAAGTTCGGTACGTGTACATGAGACTTTCAGTCTACCTGCAGCAAGACGGAGGTATTCACGACTGCCTACCCTGCAAGGAGTGCTTCGAGGGCTGCACCACTCCTCATTCCCGCAGCTGGTGCAAGGTGCTACTCCGCAAAGCAGCAGCAGCCACCACCGGTACCACCTCCTCCATCGACGAAGGGTCCGCACAGTGAAAAACCAACGGCTCTGCAGACCAAGCGACCGCCGACCTCGTGCAGCCGACCCAGCACCAACTTCGCCACGAAGACGTGCAACAAATGGCTTTCAGCACACGAGGGCTCCAATGTGGACAACTATAGCCACCAGCAGCAGTTGGTCGACGCTCGCCACAGCTACTCCCATCATACCACCACCATCACGATCTTCGATGCACGAGGTGATGCACGTCAGCTCATTGGAGTCCGGTATGGTGAAGTGTTATCCTAATGCCATCCCCAGGTTCCGGCGAGTGGAGTACTGGCTAGGCGATCCACGGTATTAGGATGCTGTGAAAAATATAGAAGCGTGTGATGGTGTGAATCATTCCTGCCTCTACTACAACCTGGACATCGTCAGGTTTTCCTAGCTGATTTAATCTCGCACTCGCTTCGACATTTTTGTCCAGGTAGGTGTATGGTAAAACTAAAGTTTGAAGAAGTATTTTACTTTCTGAAGGACCTTTATTTCTGTCCAACGTACTCGTGCGTATCTGCATTACCATTATGTGTATTTGCACTTTGATGAAACATTCAAAATTGTTTTTATGTTTATAATATACCAGTCTGTGGTACTTTCTTGTTAAAATTAAACGTTAGTTTTACCTACTCCGCAGTAACATATGAAATCTGCTCTTTATCTACTTTTAGTGTTACAAGTAATAATCTTGGTAACTAGTTTCCAAAGAATATCTTGTAAACATATAGAAATGTTTTACAGTGCAGCTAATAATGCAGGTATATACATAGAGAGATAAACTGGTAATTCATAGTATTATGCTGTACCAAGAAATCGAACCCGGTTCGTCTTGGGAGGCGAGTAGTCTAACCACTACACCACCGCGGCCACATAAGGCAGAGATTTGTATCCCGACGTGTCAGAGTACGTTCCCAGCAGTCCTATGCAGGCCATCCTTGCCAAATAGCCGACAGTTGTGATGGGATCGACAAGAACCTAAGACATCACACCATTTAGAAAACTTTCTGCAGTCACGTGATAAATCACTTTTTATTTGTAAACAAAAAGTATCGAGATATATTATTATAAAATAAAAGAGACACTATTACTTTAGTATGTTTAAGAAAGTTATTTTGTAACTTCCAATTGCATTTTTTTCTTTATGCTTGTGGGCTTGAAAACTTGTAATGGTTTCACCAAAGCAACAATTTTTTTCCCGCAAATTGACGGAAAATTGTCGGTTAACATTTTTTTTTTTTTACCTATCCGTTGAATTACAGACAGGTGCCTTTTTCTATAACGGACATTCTGTAAATTTCACAGAACTTTCCGTCAATTCATATAACCTCCCCGTAAATTTGCTAGTTTTAAGTACTTCTGGTTTTAAGTACTTCTGGCTCACGAAACAATTTCTTCAATTTCCATTATGCTGGTTTTACCATTACGTATAAAGAAAAACTTTAAAAAAAAAAGAAAAAAATTAAATCAATCTTGAGCGAGATTTGAACAAGAATCATTAGTTTTTGAGTTCATGATTTGCCACTTAGCTGTACGATTTTTTAACGGGGATATACGATATCGATTTATTTTACTTCTATAAACATAAAGTTTTCACTTTATAGTTATATTTGAGTCTTTGCAATTGCCACAGGCGCCCGATGTTCCATTTTGGCGTTTTAAGGTCCAAAATAGCGTGAATACTCCAACTGCGGCAGAAAACTATTAATTTTCTGGTTACAGTGGCGGAGAAAGCTTCGCGTTAACTCGGTATTGTTCGTACCCGAAACCCGAAGCTATAAGAAATACGAAACCATTCCTTATTCTGTATTTGCGGAGCAGAGCTCCAATTTCTCGTCGTCGTCGTCGTCGATCACTTTCCGCATAACACCTGCAGGGTTCCGCGAAAGTTCAAGTGAATATAAGGAAATTCTTAGCACTGTACTTTTCTCGACTTTTCGGCGGTCGTTGGAGCTGCCGTCATCAGAGAGAAAAGACCAGAGGCCTAGAGAATAATCGCAATGACCGCGAAGGCCTGCGATATATTAGAACTGTATTTGTTAAAAGTGCGCATTGCATACCATTATAGTTGTACATGGGCTGTTCGCGGTTAATGATCATTTTGGAAGCAAACATTTTAAAAACGTCACAGCCTACTACTTGCACGTTCTTAAACGGGCCACTGGATCGCACGCACAGTAATGTTGGCAAAGACGTGATACAGGTTTTTGACGGTAAACTGAGCACTTTTGAAAGCCCTGATCAAAGTGTACTTGTATGCATATAGTGTATTCTTCCGCCATAAGTAAAATTAACACCACCGTGGGCCTGATCACTTTTCTCATGCGCCGGTCAAGATAAACTGCGAAATTATTAGAAGTTTAAAAAATATGCTAATTACTAAATTTGTTTCCATTAAAATGAGAAAAAGCAAAATAAATTATTTTGCGTTTCATAAATGTTAACTTAACATTTCTAATTAAACGTTAAGACATGGAACTACTTTCACGTCGTCGTTACCAACTTGACTGAGCGCATGCCAGTCTGCGTGCCCGTCAAAAAGTATGCAGGAAAGAACAGTGACGTTTTTCTAAGGTTGATTTCATAAGTAGCCAGTTTACCGTGAACACACTATGGATAGGTTGCCAGTGCAGTGTGGAACGGCAGGACTCACCCAGCACGGTGATCGGCCTCCGGCGGGGCAGGATGCCAAAGCGGTCCTGGAGAAGCCCCCAGCCTATGGGGACGACGGGACATACTCCTGTGAGGTCCTTTATCTTCTGCTGTATCTTCTGCAGCCACGGACTCCTGACCTGGTCGTACAACTCCGGCTCTCCCAGCGACAGCACCGGCACCAGATGCGCCCTAGAGCAAGCACAGGCTAGAAGTGGAGTGGTTTCAGCGGCTCTAGATGGAGTTTGCCACGAAAATATTTGGTATTTTATATGTTGACCACAATTTGTTAAACTTTTAGACATAATCAATAATGACTCTTTCCAAGCCAAAAAATAATCAGCTCACAGTTTTCGTATAATGACTTGTAAAAATCACAATGTAACTTTTATGGTAATGTACAAATAACGGGAACCAATATGTGTACAGAAATGATATAACTCACGCTGAAAGAAGAAGCCAAGAGCTCATTCAAGACGTCCATAAAATCCCACAATGAAATAGTTTCGCCATTAAAAAAAAACATGAAAATAAGGAAATTCTTGCATAATTTTGGTTTGTAACTGTCCCTGGATTTTTGTAAAAATAACTGTGGCCTAGTATAACATAAAATTAATTAATACCTTTCAGTTGCCCTTGTTAAATTTTCTGTAAATAGTTTGGTTTATTTTATTTATTCATTATAAGAACAGATAATATTGACAGACATATTTTGCAAAAAACTATGCGATCGGAAAAGCAAAATACCCGAAGAAAAAAGCAATCACAAGTTGGAAAGTATGTAATATATATATATATATATATATATATTAATTTTTTTTAGCGGACAGCGCCTTTACAAAGGGTTTCGAGATTCGATGAGGATGAAGTGAGGTGAGGTGAGTACGAATCAGCGCCGGAATGGAAGGGCGGGGGGAAACGGGAAATCCTCGAGAAAACCCGTCGACGAGCAGAATCGTCCGGCACGATTCCCACGTGCGAAAATACGGGAGCGACCTCGCCGGAAATGGAACCAGGTTCGCTTTGGAGGCAGGCGAACGCTCTAGCCACCGGGTCACCGCGGCCCCTTGGTCCCATTGAGGAAATGTGCAACGTCGTAGTGGGATCAGAGCTTTGGTATCGAGATCAGAGCGCCACAGATCGCAGCATCCGAAGCCGTGATGTAGCGCACCCACAATTCACGACTTGCGACATCTTGCTAAGTGTGCAGGGAGGTTTAGAGTCACCAATATAAACACAGACAATGTCGCACCGATTGGCAGGGGGCAGGTTTGTTGCGAGACCGTCCGGTGGGAAAGCTACCATTGTACGTCGGACCCCCACAGACGAGTTTTGGTTCATGGTCAAAGTCCTCCTTCCCTCACCGTATCATGTTATTTCATTCCTCGCGGGCTAAGGCAGTTTTCCAACCAGTGTCGTAACGGAAGACTCCGACCTAGATCCTCACCCGAGATAGGAAAAAGGTCGTTTGATGTTTGTCTTTCGTCCGCCCTCCGTAAAAAAAAAAACCATTAGATATTTATGTTTACGAGTTGAACAGCGTGGAGGCACGAGTTGTTTATACGATAATCCCCCCCCCTAACCCCCGACATTACATCACTAGTAAATCAACTTAACTCATACTAGACGGACACGATGCCGTCACGGACTATGAGACAAATAGAAACAGTCGTACGTTTGTCAGCGCACTCAATACATTTATCGCGAATTCACCACACCAGTGTATACGCATACTGTGCACCAAGAATTTTTTTAAAAAATAAAACAAAGTCTGTTTGTCGCAAACAAATTAATTGTTTATATAAGGGAAATGAAATATTTTGTTGAATCCAAATTAATTTGGTATTCTCATTTGGTTGCCATCGATTAAAATTTGGTTGTTGCAGCTAAAGATTTGATAAGCTCTACGAACATTAGACAGTTTCGTTTAGCATTAGAAAACGGGAAACACCCGACCGAGATGTCAACATACATAGGTCAAATGGGCCCGAGCGCTACACCTTAGTAACCTCGGCTAAAATTTCTGATGGTGAAATCTGATTGTTTATAAACACGTACAGTTAAATTACTGGACAACGTGAGTAAATATTTAAAGTTTCACAGCTTTACTTTTTAATTTCCTGTTGAACGTTTTTTTAATAACATGCTTATAACGTTATTAAGCATCACAATATGCATTAACAAACGACATTACTATCCAGATTGTCACAAAAATGCAAACAAAAAAAAAAAAACGAACACTAGCTGTAATTTCGAAAGAGTGGTCTAATAAGTATATATAGTTGATTCAACAAAATCTTTGTTCACAGTCTAATTTTCTTTTACGCAACACACGTGGTTTGCATTTCAAGGTTCGTTTACTCAACGAAATATTTTGTTCGGGTAACTAAATATATTTTTGGCCATATACAAACAAATACTGTCGGCTGGAACAAACATTTCTATCAGTGCGAAAGCATGGATGGTAATGTGTTTCTTTCCACTCACACACGGGGGCCGCGGTGGTGTAGTGGTTAGACTACTCGACTCCCACCTAGGCTAACCGGGCTCGATTCCCGGCGGGGTCGCTCCCCGATTTTCGCACGTGGGAATCGTGCCAGACGATGCCGCTGGGTTTTCTCGGGGATTTCCAGTTTCCCCCGCCCTTGCATTCCGGAGCTGCCCCATACTCACCTCGCTTCACCCTCATAGAGACCCCGGTGTTAAGAGCCGCCCAAATCTCTTCACTCATCCACTCACACTTACATGATCGCGATAAATTACAAAGTTTCCCGTACAAAAAGAAAAAGGAGTATTTCGAACAATGTTAAACTCTTAACTGCACTCGTGTGTGTGTGTGTGTGTGTGTGTGTGTGTGTCTTAGCTCACGACAAGTCACGCTGAAGGATTAAGCTCGGTAGCACTTACCCGTGCTTAATGGCGAGCCTGACAATTCCCTTCCTGCGGTTGGCCATCAGACGATATGCGCCCGGCTCACTCAAGAGGGCTTCTGCCGCCCCTCCAGCCACCAGACCAAGGGCGTTCCCCCCTTTGCGATCCTCCAGGAAGAACCCCAGCGACTCCGCTGACACCGAGCAGAACCCTGCAACCACGCAACAAGCCTCTAAAACACAGCTCGCGTGCAAAGAAGGCAGCTTCATTTCCCCGCAAAGATGACGAATCTTAATTGCTCAGTACTTTAAGATACTGCAAGCCGTAAGCTTATTTCCTCGTGACATAGTCGACCGTGCCTATAAACTACATCTTACATTTGGATTTCCGTGCAAATTTGTGTGTGTGTACATATTCGTCACCACAGAATCGCTCAAACCTCGTCCCACGCTACTTTTACATATCTTACAAACCTCATTCGTGAGACAACTACAGGAGTAAATAGATATGTTTGTTCTTTCCTCATTTGTTGTCTTTTGGTTGGAATCATTCTTGTAGGTTTTGTTTAAAATGTATTATTTAAACTGGATCATTTTATTCTAAAAAAAAACTTGTTCGAGGCATTACTTTTTTCTTGATTGTTAGCTATTTTCCCAGATTTCTTGTAAACAAACTTACTAGCTACACATATTAAAAGTACATTACTGGTAAAGTATTGCCAAACGTCAAAGTCTGCATTTCTCTGGAAGATAAAATAGAATAATCGTGAATGGAAAGCGACGGGTTAACATTTTTACCAGATTTGTCCGCAAGTATTTCGGCAGGGCCATGCATTTCCCGATTTTCATAAGAAACCGTTGTTTGTTATGCTAGTCATGGTTTTAAATTAAAATTGTTGACCGTCATTAATGTATGGATTAATTTTAACTAAGCATAAGTGGAGCATTTGAAACGAGAGCAGATTCTGTACTAAAAACTTTAATTGTGAAAGTTTTGGCTGCGTTTCAATTGTAGTCTTAGGCCTATCATACCTTCTTCTTCTTTCAATTAAGCTTTCATGTATATATTGTCTGTAGATTATTTCGCAAGAACGTGAAATAAATACAGAAATTAAAGATATATCATCGTATACCTATTTGCCAGTAAGAAAGTGTTCTTGTTTATAATGTCATAAATAAGTTTCCTTACTTTATATGTAAAGTAAGTATTTATGAGTACCACAGTTATTTTTTTGTAAATATTTCATTCTTATGTATACACAAATATTTATTTCAGTGTATCTGACCAAGCGCACGAATATGGTACGTTGGTTCCTCCAAGGAGTTTTCTTCCAGACTTGTTACGTTATAAATACATTTGGCGGAAGGATACGTAGCGAGTAGCCCGAAAGTAGAGCTTAATCAGGGCCTCAGGAGATGGAGGAGAGGGTTGGGGAGAACTGGCTCGGTTTCGAGATTCTATATTTTAAAGTTCTTCCCTTCCAATTTTCAGTTTAAAATCTGTGTTGCGGATGTGTGTATTTTAAATGTCAATTGTATATTTGAAAAATTGTGCATAATTTGAAGAAAACTAGGTAGTCTCGGAAGAAACTAATGCAATCATTTTTTTTTTATCTTCGTTCAAACTTGTGAATAGTCTTATCACGGTTATTTCCCACTTTTCTGATACACTGCTAATCTACTTACAGGATATTCCTCCGCCACATATAACCAACATTTAATGGAATTTGGAAAATTACACTAAAGGGACAACGCACCATATTCGTGTGCATAAGAGCTGATTCTTACTAGACACTTCCAACCCACCTACTTTCTCACTTTTTATTCATATTAGTTATATATGAAATATTATAATTTATTGATAAAATATAAGTCCTATTGAAAAAAAAGATACGGTACTTACATATGTTATGGACATATTATGTGGGAAACAACCACACGTCGTATATTGACTGATTTTTCAAAGGTTACATTCAATGTGAAGTAACCGCGAATAGACTATGGTTGTTATGCTATTCACATAATATGAATATACCCAGAAGGGTTGCGGTCTTTAAGGTTTTATCTAAGGAGTATAAAGGGTTGGAAAACTTGCGCGTTAAAACAGGAAAGGGGGCCCGAACAAAATTATTTGCATTTCTCTCCCCCCTCTCCTAGTACCGCTTAGGGGTTGTCGAAGGCCGTGGTTGCAAGTAACAGCGAATACACTGTTGGAAGTCCCGGACGGATGACTACGTTGCAAAGCAAACTCACCGAGGGCCATGAGGAAGTCTCGCACGAAGGGCATGTAGAAGTTGACGTTGAGGGTGAAAGGCCTGGCGGTGACCCCGGGCAACGCCTCGCTGACGGCCACGGCGTCCGTGCAGAAGCCGAGGAAACCCCCGTAGCTGAGCACGCCGTGAGGGTAGACCGCCAGGATGTAGTTCCTGTCCGGAGGTAGTTCCGCCGTCTTCACCAGCCGGAGGGGGAAGTAGCTGGCGGCCCTGCGCCACAGCTGCAGCTTCCTGGTCCATTCCATCCTGCGAGACAAGGCAAATCCTCGCTCGACTACCCGGATTGGAAACTCGACACTTCTAGTAACCAACAGTGGTGGATTCAGTTGATTATCGAACACTTGAAAAACCCTGCTCGTTTTTCCTTTTCACGCATGGTGTACCACTTCGAAGCCTCATCCGACAATATTTTACTTTAAACAGTTGGCAGAAAATTTTCATTGAAAGGTTTACTAAAAAAAATACTTAAGAACCAGATGTACCAATAATATCTGGAGCTGTAATAAGGTTTCAGATATAATAATTACGGAAGCTGTAGTTATTTGAAAGGTGTTTGGTGTTTTATTTTTTCTATTTCTATTTAATATTTTTTATTACACAGTTTTATTTTCTCTCCCGCGGTTATTCACCGTAAAATATATATTCTTCTATATTTGTCGAAATAATGTTCTGACTTGTTTCCTACTCTATATGCCAATTAAAATTGTTTGAAATAATGTTATGTTCTTGTGATTTTTGCTAACATTTTGTATGTTACGAGTGGTGCTCCTGGAGCTGCAAAGTTCCTGGCGCAGGAAATAGAATAAAGTCCACTTATCATGTTTAATGTTCAAGTCAAAAGTTCCATGTCAGATACACAACTGGTGCGGATATTCAAGCGAGTGATATTTTCTTCTTGGTCCCAGAACTACGACCTTTGGTATCCTGTAATCGTCATAATGCGTAAGGTAACTATGAACTACCATATTATCCCCATGCCCGGCATGCATTGGATTTGAAAAGAAAACACTATCGTTGGCAGTCGAGCTTGTTTGATTCGCCGAATTAGTTGCCTGATCTTTGAACTCGTCACTGAAGACATCTGTTGGCTACAGTTTATTCCACAGATGTAATTTTCGCAAAACAGAAGTCAATTCTTGCTAGCTTTGAACATTTTTCACAAATCCAGTGCTACAGTTCTTGTTAAACACCATGGTCTAGTTATGGTGGGTTCTCTGGTGATTTAATTTTTTGGAACAAAGTAAACACATGAAATGATAAGAGCAATTAAAACTGGGAGGAAAAAATTGTACTGACCAGATACCATTTCCGTGAGTGTTTTAATATATTCATATCGTATAAATGAGATCTAACTACATTTAATGGGAAGTATCTGTATAAACGACAAAGGATTGCGACTAATTTTTGCAATGGTAATGAATTTTCAACGACGTTCCTTCAACCACCTCAGCATGTTTAAAAAAAAAGGGGATTTTTATGCATGCATCTGAGGTAACATTTTAAGCTCCCAATTAATTTGAAAAACAAAGAATATTTCTGTTTTTCTTCTCTACAAAATATTAAAGATTATATTTTATCGCAAGGGTATTTGGCGATCTGTTAAACAAATCAACGGCTGTACGTTGGAACCGCTACACCCTCTTTCCTTACGAGAAACTATATTAAACCATCACATGTTGATAAATAAGACAAATGAGTAGTTAATAATATTTCAGGCATAGGGCATGTTTATCATCCGCAAAGCAAGCGTGTAATATAAGGCAGAGCCGCATCTGGCAGCTGTATATGCAGCGATGCGACGTAGCAATTCATCACACAGGCGAGTAGTGTCCCGAGAGACACATACACACAGGCGAGTAGTGTCCCGAGAGACACACACACACAGGCGAGTAGTCTCCCGAGAGACACACACACACAGGCGAGTAGTGTCCCGAGAGACACACACACACACAGGCGAGTAGTCTCCCGAGAGACACACACACAGGCGAGTAGTGTCCCGAGACACACACACACACACACACAGGCGAGTAGTGTCCCGAGACACATACCACCACGCTTCATGCAACTACACGTTTAGATGAGTCAGTGTTTGGGCAGGTGATTGGCGGTGGTGCAGATGTTGCCTCATCACATCCCGGAACTTGATTGATAGGGGACGAATATGGAGACCTGGCATAACAAGGCATTGTGTCTACATATTGCAGAGCTGCATGTGTACAGTCATAATCGTGCTGATACGTAAATAGGATGCATAGCTGTGTCAAAAGCCTGCCGTGGATTTACGTCAGTACACCTGTGTAAGTGGGTATTTTTATCGTTGGTATGTGGGAATGGAAGTGACGAAATGTGTACTTTCCAAATTGGTGACTGTTGGTGGTCTTCATTTTATTGCAAATTGATGACACAATTATGGGTTCAGCGATTTCCGTGCTGATCCCTGTATTTATATTCCTACTGAACTTAAGACAATACTCTCAACTTTCTCTCGTAGTTTATCACAAAACATTCCAGATACATCACTGAAGAAAAAAAAAGGCAAAAAGACTGTTTTTGTGGCTTAGGCTACCCGAATCGGATCAAGCTCAGAGTTGATATTATTTCAATTACCAAACAAATACTAATTACGTTTTTATAACTAGTCACACATTTAAGACAATTTATTTCGTGGCGTGAAATTCGGGTCTCTTCAAAATGAAAGTCTAGGGTAGGCCTACTTTTACCACGACAGTAAAATATCAACATTTAACACAGCACACGTGACAAACANAATGAAAGTCTAGGGTAGGCCTACTTTTACCACGACAGTAAAATATCAACATTTAACACAGCACACGTGACAAACATATGTTCTGTTAAGCCCTTATTTGATCCCAGCTACGAGTCAGCTCTCGTGGAGCTACAAAATCAGTCAACACTGATGCGGGGCAACTGGTTTAATTCTAAGCCCTAACGGACCCACCAGACTCGTCCAGGGTCACTACTTTGAGGGCAGAAGGCACGCGATCAAATGTAGGTGGGAAGAGAGAGAGAAAAAAGAGAGAGAGAGAGGAGAGAGAAAAGAGAGAGGAGAGAGAAAAGAGAGAGAAAGAGAAAAGAGAGAGAAAGAGAAAAGAGAGAGGAGAGAGAGGAATGAGGAGAGAGGAAAGAGGAAAGAGGAGAGAGGAGAGAAAAGAGGAGAGAGAAGAGAGAGAAAAGAGGAGAGAGAAGAGAGAGAAAAGAGGAGAGAGAAGAGAGAGAAAAGAGNGAGAGGAGAGAGAGGAGAGGAGAGAAGAGAGAAGAGAGAGAGAAAAGAAAAATTTGGGGCAGACTTCTTGGACGCCTTGCTGCACCGCCAGCTGGTGTAAAATAATACTCACTTCTGTTAGACCTGGCCTGTGTTAGCTCTACTGACCCGCGTAACTGGATCTAAGTATGCGCTGGGTATGGGGGAGTCTCTTGCCGTTGGTGTTTGACTTGAATTCGTGAAGTCATTCGTGGTTATAACTATCAACTTGGTTTCGGCAGAGTCGTTCCAAAATTTGTACCGCAAGAGTGAAATGTCCCTTTCGACAATGAATCTGGGTGCCAGGAGTGACATTCCCAACAATGCACAGTAAATGTCACTTGTGAGGTTATGTCATTCACGAGCTCGAGATCGTGCAGCAATGATCCAGCGAGACTGCCGCGGTCGTACCACTCACTGGGTCACTCCGTACTTGCTTCCAGGTGAAAATGCCTTAAAGTCAGACCTACAGATGGGGTACAAGAACGGAAACTGAGATTTAACGTTTGCAAGGTGATCAATCCCGATTCGTATTTTGAAAACGAGTATGAATATGATGACATAATTGTTATCTAACCCAATCACAGGTCCGCCAAATTGGATTTATACATAAAGAACAAGTAGAAAAAATATCAGAGGGAAATAAAGAAAAATTAAGTCCAATACACACTTTTTTCGGACAGTGTGAGGGAAATTCTCACGGCGCGACCAACTCCGGGTTAAATATGCATTGGCGTGTCCATCTAACCCTGACAGACTCGCACCCCAGACTATTTAACTCCGTGAATAACAGCATGCTTGTAATAAACGTGGTCTCGTTCAATCGGATCCACGACTACGATGTGATCATGACCTTGAGTTTGCGCCGCGCATGCACGCTGTGAGGGTGGGGACCCGCGGAGACTGGTGGGCATTTTTGGACTTGGAGTGGAAATTTCAGGGTAGTGTGTGTCGTGACTCCGATGTGCCAGCTCGCCGATTTTGGCACCAAACGAAAGATAGCATGCATTTGTATCTGTCGATTGAATTCATAAAAGCCAAGTAACGATTTCGTTACTTTCATTTCTTTTCCCATATCCCTAAGAAAATATTACCCGCTTTAGCAGACGGATTCACATAATTTAACGGCAGTATTCCGTGTAGCCACACCACGATTTTTTGCGATGCCGTTGACGAAAGTTCCTTTAGTCCACAACAGACGGCCGCATTTGTTTTGTTGCTTATTGATATCGAATCTGCACGCGCTTTTTGGTGTTAAGTTAAAAAAGTATATGATCCAGTGGCACATGTACCGTTTAAAAATAGTTCAATGTGTGGGAGCGATGTCTGCTCACGTGAAGCATTTAAGAAATTTTCCACGACCGAAAGGCCCACTAAATTCGAAACAATCAAAATTGCTCCAAATCAGGGAATTTGAACGTAGATCTGTTGAAACTCTTAGCATAGCTCGTGCCCAGATAGTGGGTTATAAGAAACCGCAGTCTGAAAAAGCAGTTTTCAACAATATTGGAAGGCATGTGTTATATCTTTAATGTATGTGTTTTTGGGACGTAAAAATAACAAAAAATCAATCTCCGAAACGAGATAATTCACATAGAAATAATAAAACATGAACTAATTAAAGGAATCTTAAAAATAACAATATAAATGTTTTCGCAAATTTTGAAAATTGTGAAAAATATTGTAATTTGAACATATTTTTTATTTGTAGCAGACTATAATTATTTGCAATAAATTTTGCTAAGTATATTTAAAAATGAATTAAAACATAACCTTTCAGTCTTCCTTGCTAATTTCATGTAAATGTGTATTTTATTTGTACGTAAGAAAAACACAAGATTTTGATATGAAAACATGCGAAAACTACGCAATCTAAAATAGTTTTATGCTAGAAAAGAGTACTTACAAGTAATATCTACAAGATGAACGGTATTTCGTAGAAATTTAAATGTTTTCTTGTGACTGCCACTATTAACCCTATGTGCACTTAATACCTGGTAATTAAAAACCATCCAAATCTTTAGGCAAAAAAAAAAAAGTATTGTCATTAGCCACCATTGTAAAACATTTTTTTTTCTAAAAAGGTAAAATACGGACACTTTTCCAGAGTCGTTTATATTACAGTCATTTGCGGTACCTTTCAGTCAATTAAGGATAACTTTGTACCACGAATTTTCATTTCAAATTAAAATACTTAAATCCCCATCTTGACGTTTTACTTCCTATTTTAAAAGTTTTGTTTATAAATATCACAGTAAAAAGGACAAAATCGTCGGGCTTTCAGCTGAAATTTAAATTAGGCAGGCGATTAAAATGTATTTGGCTGGTACAAAATTACATTAAACCACATTTATTTATTTTGTTTAAGGGGTCTGCATAGTTGTGTTGTGGGCCTCATTGTAAGCAGTTTTGTCTATGCTCTTAATAAAAAAGCAATATGTTTCGACGTAAAACTTTTTTCAGGACAAAATTGAATGTCACTATATTGTCAACAAATTATAAATTTGCTTACTGTAATACAAATGTGGTCTTTAAAACGGGTCGAATTTAACTAAAATCGCTGTCAGCAGCCCTCTATTTATGATATTAATTATTTTGTAAAACAGTGTTTTAAACTATAGCGACAACGCTGTATTTTTTTGTGAACTGATTGCTGTAGTAAAACTCGTATAGTTGCCGCTTAAAACCCAGAGGAAACGAAACACACGTGCATTTCTGTGTGTATTTACCATCACCGTCTAAATGCCCCTTAAGGCTCCCGTCTACCTGGCGCTGTGTTGCAGTGTGTTTGAAATACACGTTTATCCACGAAACTATTAAACGTGCGTCCAAAACGCTGGTCTACGAAAAGAACACACACGTAAGAAGAGTGCTGTTAAAGGCTTTCAAGACGTCGCGTACATTAGAAACACCATTTCAGAGAACACAAAAATGACCAAAAACGGCCTTTAAAAGCGCGCTCTCAAAATATACTCGTCATATATATTCAAAACTACACAAGGGCACTGAATTTAACCTTCCTACAGNCAAAGCGCGCTCTCAAAATATACTCGTCATATATATTCAAAACTACACAAGGGCACTGAATTTAACCTTCCTACAGGCTTTCAGAAATAAAATAAAGAGTGACCACTTAAAGTCCTATACAAATACGCAGTGCGACGAGAACACCACGCGCCAGTTGAGAGCCTTGCGCTTAGCGGCGATGGGGCACTCTATACACGTGGCATTGTCACCCTTATCGCTCCCACGCTTCTCGAGCTAAATCAGGGACCGCGGTGGCTGAGCGGTTAGACTGCTCGCCTCCAACAAAGGCAAACCAGGTTTAATATCTGGCTGGGTCACTCCCGGATTTTCGCAAGTGGGAATCGTGCCGGACGATGCCGATGTTCGGCGGGTTTTTTTTTTTCGGGGATCCCCATTTTACCCCGCCCTTGCATTCCGGCGCTGCCACATTCTCATCTCGTTTCCCTCTCATCGGCTCTCAAGACCTCGTCGTTAGAAGAGCCGCCAAAATCTCTCAACAACTCAACTCGAGCTCAAAAAAAGGCTCCCGGTAGGCGGGATACTTAAACACATTAAAATATCCACGAGCAATCTAGAGAAACAGTTTCCATGTACAAATGCAGCACTGACCTGCGTCCTCCACGATAGGGCGTGTGCCTGTCGAGCCACATCCAGGCGAGGTACATCAACGCCAGCCAGTAGTAGCGTGTGTACAGAGCGTAGAAGAGAACCGCCCAGCTCAGTAAAGGCGACAGTACCAGAAACAGCATCCACGAACCGCCTGCCAGTCTGTCCAGCGCCTCGCTTGGCGTCGACCCCATCGGTCCAGTCCAAACACTACAGCAGCTCCTGAAACAGTAATAAATAATCTCTATTGAAGACGAGAGTACATGGTTATTTCAAGTCATGAAGGTTTTGTTAATTTTTAGTTATAACCTTTTGAAATATTTTTTAAGGACACCTAGTGTTATGATGTGGGAAGTTAATTTAAAGGAGCAGAATTGACATCTTGTCCGGGACCGGAGGGGGTGGACCCCCTCAGTGGCTGAGCGGTCAGTCTACTCGCCTCCCACAAAGGCGAATCTGTTTCAATCCCCATCCGGGACACTCCTGGATTTTCGCAGGTGGGAATCGTGCCCGGCGATGCCGCTGGTCGACGGGTATNCAAATATCTTCACTCACTCTATCACTCTGGGACGGGGATGTTACTGCGCTTGGGAATGAAACACACTCATTCCAGTAAGCCGGAATCGAACACACCATCACCATTGTACGAGTCTAGTATAGTTTGTAGTTAATTAAACGCTTTCAAATCAATATTAACATAATATTTCCAACATGTAACTCCGTGTATTTTAAAGGGCACGCTGATTGGCGTGTTTCGTGCCTTAAGGCTACCCCACACCTGAAGCTGTTTTTAGCGTTTGAGGCCGAGAAGCACGGGAACGATAAGGGCGACACTTGTTACTCGAATCTTCCTCTTCTTCATATTATGCGGCGCAAAAGTGTCTGACCTTAGGAACGTAGCTTCTGCAGCCAGTGAATAAAACAAAAATCGGATAAATCTCAAAAGCTCAATAATCTTCTTACTGCAAAATATCCAAGCATCTAAAGTCTATTAAACTCGCCAAATAGTCAAAACAGCACACACACAAAATGAGGTAACAAACCCCGACGTCGAGATCCAAAAATTCGAACCGTCACCGACGGTGGCTGAAGAAGAACTTCGTTACGGGAATCAAATGTGCCATTGCCGCTACGCACGAGACTATACGTCAGCATCAATTCGTGGCCTTCAGTTTCCCGTGCAGCCATAAGCAAGACCTGATACAATCTAAAAACTACAAAAAAATGAAGGAATCTCCAAAGCTCCGAGACATTAGAACCGAAATGCCACGAAATTCGACGTCAAATGGGACAGCACAAACACACAACGATGCCGCACCTACGGCACCAAGCTCATGAATCAGAACCCGTGCACGACGGCGGATACTACGCTACTACAGACGCGCATGGTTCTTGGTGTGCTGCGAATGAACACCAGGGTCGCGAATGTCGACTTCGGCCACTCCATGGAAGAGTCGTTTCGCTCGCGAATAGTCGACTCCAAGCCAAGCGCGCGTAGGTAGAAACCACAGCTGTTCTTACGCCGTGGGTAGATGAGGGGTTGGTGAGGGGTTGGTGAGGGGGTGGTGAAAGGGTCGTGAGGGGGCCGCGAGGGGGCCGCGAGGGGGCCGTGAGGGGGCCGTGAGGGGATGGTGAGGAGATGACAATCCCACCAAGTAATGGCATAACACGGGAAGAAAATTCAAAATGTCCGTAATCATTCATTTCCAAAGGAAAAACAACACTGTACGACAATGTTCTTTTATAAAAGTAACAGTCCGCATGTATGCTGGGCGAATCGAACATGTCAACGAGTTAAGGTGATCTGACCCTACGCAGGAGAGAACACCGTAACCTCCCGACCTGTTATTCGTATTTTGGTATTATCATGATTTCTTTATTTAAGTCTATATTTACCTTGACAAACATGCGAATGCAATATAAAGTTACATTTGGTTCTGTTAAACCTACGCGAATTGTTTATGCGTTTTTTCGCCAATATATGTGATATTACATTACTGCATAGAAGGTTATAAGAGGTACGTTATATGAATATAATTATTTCTTAATACGGATTGGAATTTCAGTCGAAATGGCTTCTGGTACCATATTCTGTAAAGTATGTATTCCAATATATTTCCTATTCCTCATTCGCTCACGAGACAGCGCTACTAGTGTCCAAAGAGTCGACTCCGAATCGACGTCGATTTTTCAGAATGTAGATTCGACTTCGTCGATACCCCGTTCGCAACCCGCCTCTACTCTGAAATGGCGTGCAGTGTTTTCGCCGTGCTTCGTGTACCTACAGGACTTCAAGCTGCGACCCTAATATTTTTATTAGTAAAAAGTATGTATAGACTACTCACGGTAAAGTGAGCATTTTTTAAGGCAATCTTATTTCGAATAAGAGTCGACAAATATATTTTATTTCAGCCTTGGACGTTGAATTCCGAGTGCGGTGGGATATGAATACTACGTATATCGCTTACGTGGCAACATACGTTTGAAAACGTGGTTAAAGGATAAAATATGGCTGAAAGGAGAAAGTAACTAGGGCCTCAAAAGTGCTCACTTTACCGTGAACAGTATGTAGTAAGTTTCAATGCACGTCTCCCAAGTACTTGTATCAGACGCGAAAACTTTGATATGCAGTGCTTTGGCAAAGCAGTTTTTTTTTAGCAATGATGTAATGATCCGAAACGCTGTTTCTATTGTAATCCACTGTCTTGAAAGTAATCAACAGGCGTAGTGTGGAGCACAGTACGCGTTGTTTTCGTAAATCAGCACATTAGGCGCACGCTTAATAGTTACGTAAATATACGCATGTCTTGACTGCCAAGTGTGGCTGCTCTCAGAGAAACGTAAATATTCTATAACAAGTCTACCTTGTTTGCGGTTTTTGCAGGTAAGTACACAACGAGGAGTCTTAAACAGAAGAATGGACATAGAACACTTTATACAGTAACACAAAAATCCGGTATAAATTATAGTAATACAATNGTCTTAAACAGAAGAATGGACATAGAACACTTTATACAGTAACACAAAAATCCGGTATAAATTATAGTAATACAATTGGGTTAGATGAAGTGTATTCATAACTGACTAATTACTCACCAACGAATGCATCCAGTTTCCAAGCAGGGTAATGTGGGAAGAGCACGGAAATTATGCTAAGCCTCTTGTCTTACACTGAAATAACAGCCAACGAAACGTTTGTATAAGGCCAAAAATATACTTAGTTGCCCCAATAAAATATTTCTTTGAGTAAACAAAACTTGAAAAGCAACAAATTTAATTTTGTTCATCTAACAAATTAAGCGCTTGAATTATCAAAACCTCTGTGTTGGACCAGAAGTAATTAGACTGCAACAAAATATTTTGTAGAATCAGCTGTTTATATTTGTTTGGAGACTCATTTGACTGCCTTCGTTCTAAAATACAGCTGGAGAGTTTGTTTGCGTNGAGCTCGCAGAAGTGCCGCAAGACGACGTGGCATGGACTCAACTAATGTCTGAAGGTATGCAGGAGGCAATTCACGCCATGAATCCTGCAGGGCAATCCACAAATACAATCTGCGCCAATTTGAGAAAAGGGTTGCACGTCTGTCACGTTTAATGATTCTCGTCAGTCGTCGTTTGTCCCGNTGCGCCAATTTGAGAAAAGGGTTGCACGTCTGTCACGTTTAATGATTCTCGTCAGTCGTCGTTTGTCCCGTTCTTTTACGGTCTTTTTCCGGCCGCAGCGATGTCGAATATGTGATGTTTTACAGGATTCCCGATATTCACGGTACACTCGTGAAATGGTCGTACGCGAACATCCAAACGTTATCGCTACCTCTGAGTTTCTATGCCCCATCTCTCGTGCGCCGACTATAACACCACGTTCAAACTCACTTAAATCTTGATAACCTGCCATTGTAGCAGCAGTAACCCATCTAGCTGCCGACCCCATCGCGTTACTCTGATTGGTTCCATACCTCTGTTATTTTCATACGCACGCCTATGCCAGTTTTTTTGGCTCTTTAGTGTAGTTCAACAGGAAGCTAAAGCTGTAAAACTTTAAATTTTTNTGCACGCCTATGCCAGTTTTTTTGGCTCTTTAGTGTAGTTCAACAGGAAGCTAAAGCTGTAAAACTTTAAATTTTTGCGCACGTTGTCCGGTATTCAAAATATATGTATTTACAACATTTCTATCTCGTCGACAGTTACTTTAGCTGAGAATACTAGACCGTAGTGTCTCAGGCCGCAAACGATCAAGGTTCGAGACTAGGTCTGGCTTCAGTGTTTTTTTTAAATATTAACCTGAACCGTTTAACGTACGCAGTGCCAAACAAATATTTAGTTGCCTCAACCAAGTTTTGGGTTGGGGGGCAACCAAATAAGGGCAAAATAATTTGTTTTCGACAACAACATATTTCATTGCGCCCTATGCAAACAAATCTTGTTTAATTCTACAAAATATTTTTTCTCGGCGTACCTGCAACGATGACTCCGCTGATTCGCAGTGAGTTTAACGCTAAACGTTGCCTCTTTGTATAGTTGCCATTTCTAAGTTAACTTGCTCTATTCGAGGATAAGTCGATGAAGGTTTTTTTTTTTTTTTTACTGGGCGGAAGTTTTTTTGCGTTGACAAAAAAAAAGGAGGGCGGGGACAGGACTTTTGGACGTTGCTGTAGTACGTTGAGGTAATGTTACTGTGTTTGCGTGTCCTCCCCTTCCCCCTAACATTTTAAAGTGTCCCTAGTACTCTTATGACCATGTCCGTACTCATCGCGGAACTGTTTAACCCCTGTTTTTTTTTATACATCTAGTATTTCTACATGCTGTTCACGGTAAACTGAGTACTTTTCGTAGCTGTCTCATTTTAAATAATAGTCAAATATGTTTATTGACTAAAATATATTTCTTGTAGCCTTAGACATTAACNGTAGCTGTCTCATTTTAAATAATAGTCAAATATGTTTATTGACTAAAATATATTTCTTGTAGCCTTAGACATTAACGTTAGAATCAAGGGAAATATGCACATTGTGTTTATTATTTGCATAGCAGTATTTATTTTAAAAAGTGGTGGAAAGATGAAAAATGGATGATAGGATAAAAGCAACTAGGGCCTCGAAAATGCTCACTTTACCGTGAACAGCATATTGCAGGATAATTCACCGCGGTTCGTAATTCACGAAAAACACGTCGAAATAAGACGCACGTGTGTTATTTATTTTACAATTTTACGTGTAACATTTTTTGAAAAGAACTTTAAATCCCCTGTTATGTATGGATTGTTGGCGGTTGATCTGACGTTTTCGGAATCAACCTGTGAACAATTACTTGCCGCCTAATCGTGTATACTTCAACGAACATGCTGGTTAGCTTGCTTCCAGTAACTTTGGCAGCGATGAGAGGTAATAATGAAGTTCCATATTTCGAAAACCTACGTAATGTTCTTTCTGTAGACTATGTGTATATTTCCGCAACATAGAAATCTCACACTGTCATAGAGCCACATTCCACGCCCCTGTCTTTTGTTAAAATGCGAAATTTAGATTTTAAATAAGCTATATTGTCTCCACTTACTACTCCAAAATATATACATATATAACAAATGGAAACATATCAACGGGTATTGTTTTCAATACGTAATTTAAATTGNCTACTCCAAAATATATACATATATAACAAATGGAAACATATCAACGGGTATTGTTTTCAATACGTAATTTAAATTGGTATTAGGACAACTAATGCTCGTGTTGGTACGCCTACCTCGTGTTGGTACGCCTACCTCGTGTTGGCACGCCTACCTCGTGTTGGCACGCCTACCTCGTGTTNGTAGCTGTCTCATTTTAAATAATAGTCAAATATGTTTATTGACTAAAATATATTTCTTGTAGCCTTAGACATTAACATTAGAATCAAGGGAAATATGCACAATGTGTTTATTATTTGCATAGCAGTATTTATTTTAAAAAGTGGTGGAAAGATGAAAAATGGATGATAGGATAAAAGCAACTAGGGCCTCGAAAATGCTCACTTTACCGTGAACAGCATATAGCAGGATAATTCACCGCGGTTCGTAATTCACGAAAAACACGTCGAAATAAGACGCACGTGTGTTATTTATTTTACAATTTTACGTGTAACATTTTTTTGAAAAGAACTTTAAATCCCCTGTTATGTATGGATTGTTGGCGGTTGATCTGACGTTTTCGGAATCAACATGTGAACAATTACTTGCCGCCTAATCGTGTATACTTCAACGAACATGCTGGTTAGCTTGCTTCCAGTAACTTTGGCAGCGATGAAAGGTAATAATGAAGTTCCATATTTCGAAAACCTACGTAATGCTCTTTCTGTAGACTATGTGTATATTTCCGCAACATAGAAATCTCACACTGTCATAGAGCTACATTCCACGCCCCTGTCTTGTTAAAATGCGAAATTTAGATTTTAAATAAGCTAAATTGTCTCCACTTATTACTCCAAAATATATACATATATAACAAATGGAAACATATCAACGGGTATTGTTTTCAATACGTAATTTAAATTGGTATTAGGACAACTAATGCTCGTGTTGGCACGCCTGCCTCGTGTTGGCACGCCTACCTCGTGTTGGCACGCCTACCTCGTGTTGGCACGCCTACCTCGTGTTGGTACGCCTACCAGTGGTTATTTTTAAATCCACTAAGTTGAGATCAGGAAACTGATTCATAAGACGTATTTAAAAATAGCTCAGCAAATACCAGCTACGGTTATATTTGGAGCAAACGCTGAAAGACTTAATCCAACGACAGAGTTACTCCACAGTTGTCACATCGTTAATCAACACTGTCGAAGTTTTTTCCTAATTTTTTCATACACGCGTTTTGAAGTTCGCCATGCTTACATTATATTATTTATATTAANTCGTGTTGGCACGCCTACCTCGTGTTGGCACGCCTACCTCGTGTTGGCACGCCTACCTCGTGTTGGTACGCCTACCAGTGGTTATTTTTAAATGCACTTAGTTGAGATCAGGAAACTGATTCATAAGACGTATTTAAAAATAGCTCAGCAAATACCAGCTACGGTTATATTTGGAGCAAACGCTGAAAGACTTAATCCAACGACAGAGTTACTCCACAGTTGTCACATCGTTAATCAACACCGTCGAAGTTTTTTCCTAATTTTTTCATACACGCGTTTTGAAGTTCGCCATGCTTACATTATATTATTTATATTAATACATCTAAATGACTGCATTTAGAATTTTACATTGAGGAGGGGGGGTAGTATGATTTCCAAACTGAAAATTATCTAATACAATTTTTAAGTTAAATGACACTCCCCTACAATCCCTCAGTCATTCAATGGATAAGCCTTTTAACCCTACTCAAGCGGTAGTGATTTCGTTCTAGTAGCATTTCCCTTCTATGCATCTCTGATCATCAGGCCCTCAACCTAATTTATGAGGAACTGGGAAAGTATATTAACCGATTGCTCCAGCATTCGCCAGAAATCCCGCTGGAAAGAATTACTTGCTCAAAGAATAATCCGAATTGCAGCCGTCTGGTATCGCGGCTTCCTGAATTAAATAAGTTTCCGTGCGATTAGACACGCTCCATATCTGTACGTTAGGACTTAATTACAGTATGACATTATCGCACTCTCGCCATCTCTTTCAAAGGCAGCACGAAGTAAGAGCTGGCCAACTTTTTTCATTCGTTATCATCGCATATTATTAAAGCCTGGCGGTGAACAATTGGTGCACGTGTTATCCATTTTTTTTTTCTTTCATTCACATTTGGTTCTTGTGTGGAGATTGCATCAAGTAGCACACCTGAAGAACGAAATCTNATTTTTTTTTTCTTTCATTCACATTTGGTTCTTGTGTGGAGATTGCATCAAGTAGCACACCTGAAGAACGAAATCTGCTGCAGTGTAATTTTGGTACCGTGTACAGGTTAACCTGTCGCATATTTCCCAACTTAATGGAATTTCAGAAGATTTGCGCCATTAAATAAATTAAACGTATGACATTTTCAAACGTTTTCTTATGCGCAAATGCATCTTCATTGACCTCGACAACAGTGCAAGTGTACGTCGGCGAGAATAATTCACGAGCTGGCCGTTTCCTGCCCTGCTTGTTTTTCCACGCCCTTTCGCAGACTGGCTCATCGACAACCAGTCCCACGCGCAACGTTACATCAGGGAGACAAACTTCAAAACAAGTTAATTCCCGCGCAAACACAGTATATCTTGCGGCTTGCGG
>NQII01006648.1:5093-17673 GCA_002778355.1 Clitarchus hookeri | reverse complement strand
ACCACGGAAATTATTAATTCCGCAAAAGCCGTTTCGTTTCGAGAGGAATGCCGCGCGTAATTGCCCGGGACTCCGCCACGTTCCACGACGCATCGCTAGCACGTCGTGTTCCGCTAACGTTTCCGCTTCGAGAATGTCAAAACTGCAGAAATAATAAACACTCGCAACGAGGCGAGGCTCGGCGATCGCCGAGCTTGCAGAAGTTTTTAGAATTCAGCGCAAGAGTTCCAGGAAACACCTGGAGGTATATATCCCCACCATGTTCTGCGAGTAATGCGGAAACAGCATTGAAGTTAATTAATGAATATAACTGATGTCGCTTAAGAAGCAATACCGCCTAAGAGTCTTTCGGAAAAATTTCAACCGAAATGAAATTATATTGCGCGTGTCATTTTCAAAAGATTTATTTCAGTTGATTACACATAATATGCAACGTGTAACTAAAAATCGCCGACAAACTCAGAATGTGATTCCTCGAAAATTAAAGACTAAAATGTTTTTCCCGTAAGCGATTATTAGGGAAGCTATATGTGCCCCCCCCCCCCCACCAAATTGAATTTTTGAAATTATTTTCGTTACAAATGCCAGGAATTACTTGTGGTTAAGCAACAAATCGATGAAGTTTTTGTAGAACGGATATCTTACACCTGTGAAAATGTGGTGGGTGCGGTCATCCTCCATCAGAAAAATAGGGCTGCTGATTCATAATAAAAACCCAGGGCGCCAATCACTATTGCTGTAATGCTTTACGCGGTTAAGGTCCAGAAGCGAGGGAGCAATAAGTGCGACACTAACACGCGCGGCTAATGCACTTATGGTCCCTACGCAAGTGTCTCTGATTAAGGTTTATCCTACTCAGGCTGGGAAGCTCAATACATTTCGTTTGGCAAATACAATTTTTCGCCACTGGGTAAGCACTAGTGTCGCATGTGTACCGTGTTTTTCCCTATATTTTCTGAGTTAAGAAAATAATGGCAATAATCTTAAATCAAATGTAAAANTAGTGTCGCATGTGTACCGTGTTTTCCCCTATATTTTCTGAGTTAAGAAAATAATGGCAATAATCTTAAATCAAATGTAAAATAACTACGCAACTAAATAAAATACATCTCTTATTATTCACGTGGCTTAAAGTTTTTAGCGCTGCGCACCTAGTGGGGGAAATGTCCCCCTCGTCAAACTCTTCCATAAGAAAACTCGTTTTGTTCCTAACCCGAGTAGAGTTAAACTTAATCTGTTCTAACCTGTAGCGTTTCCGTCGTTGCACTGCACTGTACCTATTACACCCCGTAACACTGGCGACTTCATTACACGCGACGAAGCCCACAGACGTACACTTGTAGATTTCTCCTACCACTGAAACAAACTGCGTAGGCAAGCTCTAAAAATTAGAATTTTTCTTCTTGGCTACGCTTGCTATAAAAAGCAAAACTACATATTTTTAGATTAATTTTAACTTTTTACGGCAAAACGTCGTATTCCCAGGACATTAATTTATTATTATACGCGTATAGGCGCAATAACCGGTTTCACAAAATATACGTGCATATATTAAAATTTACAGTCCTCTTAACTGCCACCATTAAGTACCGCAAACGCAGACTATACGAATGCAGTAAGTAATTATAAGTGAATTCATAGTATAAAATGCTTCTTTTCCTGTAAACTAGTTTCTTTTAAGGCGAACTCTAATATGGATAAAAAAAAATTATTAGGTACTAAATACTTACGATAAAACCTTTCTCAGGTATGACAAGTCTCTTACGATTGCGAATTTATGATCCGCAGAGAAAGGTATGCCATGAGCAAAAAAAAAAAAAGACGGTGCCAAATGTCTACACGCGTTCTATAAATAAGTATGTATTGGCATTAAGTCGCGTATATGCTAGCAAGAGCTATTAATAAAAGGTGAAATTTACCAGAGACATCCTTTCGCGTATATGCCAATAAAACTGACCTTGCACACATCATCATGTTTCAGTTTAATAGGAAATGTCCTGTCACGCGACCTTGCGTGGTATCATTTTTTTTTAAATTGCTGGTCTTCGAATGAGTCGTCCCAATCAACAATGTACACAGTGGAAGTGCCCTCGACACTAGAGATTAGAGCCGAACTGCGTTTGTGCGACTTTTGAATGGGCGAGAGGAATTGTACACGCGAAGCACAAGGGTGCACATAATTTTTTTACACGCGTGCTCAGTACAGACCGTGGACTGAAATAAGTTATTTCGGAAACGGCGTCTTTGTTCTGATCCACGCGGGCGTTTCCCGAAGCTCTGCACCGTCATTTTCTGTTAGTACATTTACAAAAAAAATCTTTGGGAACCCAGTTGCTGCGAAAAAATGTTGTACAACTACAAAAATTGTTTTGCAAAATCTACAAAAGATGTATTTGTAAGATTACAAATTACAGGCTCATATTATTATATTGAGAATTGCAAATAAAATTATCTTTTTGTGGTTATACATAACAAATGTGCCGAATTAATACGAGAGAAGAGGGAAAACTATTTATCCAAATAATAATTATTATAATGACTTATAATACTCATAATTATATACATTTTATTTATATATATTAATAAATATATATGTTAGTAATATATATTAATTATCTATATAATACAATACTTACAATCAAAGCAAAAAACCTTGTCGACACGGAAAATCTAACTCNATATATATTAATTATCTATATAATACAATACTTACAATCAAAGCAAAAAACCTTGTCGACACGGAAAATCTAACTCGTGTACCTTGCGTTTGTAATCAAGCAGCTTTAACCACACGACAAAATTTAATTACGAAGCTTAACATTATTTTTTTTTAATATAGTCATGCACTCGCTGAAAAATAAGAATGCCATTTCACATCTTGGGCAAGACAAAGCAGGCAGACTGCACTTTTGCATAGTTGCAGTTTCATGAACGTGCATCAAACATCTGTTAGCATTAAATACCTATAAAATATTAGTACAATTATTCAGTTNGTTGCAGTTTCATGAACGTGCATCAAACATCTGTTAGCATTAAATACCTATAAAATATTAGTACAATTATTCAGTTAAGAACGTTTTTTTTAAGCTTATGAGTAGTATGTAGATTTGACATATCAACCAAAACAGCTAACGTGTAACAATGTTACTTGTTTTAAAATTTTCTTCATTATTTTATTTGGGTTATTTGAGTAGTTTAAGGTGTTTTACGTTATCTGAACTGGCATTACGCTTTTTCGCGCGCAAATACGCTTTATGTCACCGTTAGTTTTTGCAAAAACAGCTATATACGGTTTTATGTCGAGAGTCCGCTATTTTGTTCGAGCTCGTAAATACAATGTAGTACAAACATTTCTTCAGGTCTATTACAAACGAGTAATTTAACAAGACAAATGTTTGTACTTTTCTCAAACATTTGTAAAATTACAAGGAATTGATTAGTAAAAATTGCAAAAAAATTAACAGTGTGTGGTTGTGATGGGGTTTAGTTTATCATTGTGTAAAGGTTCTAACAGAGTTGTCAACACCGGCTGTTACTGTCAGTCCAACGGCAGGCTGAATTCTCGCGTCGATAGACAGTACAAACAGTGAGACTAACATCTGTAAACGGACAAAATAACTTCGAGGTGTTAACAAAATATTTCGTAGTCTTAACAGCGCAATGATGCACCAGATGCCGTACCACATCGACGGGATAATTGTTAGAGTAGTAACAATTACAGTTAGAATGTGTTACGTTTATAAGCAGTACAAAAATTCATTATTTTAGCATTACAACAGTACGAATTATNAATTACAGTTAGAATGTGTTACGTTTATAAGCAGTACAAAAATTCATTATTTTAGCATTACAACAGTACGAATTATTATATTAGTTTTCTAATTACAAGGCGAAAGAGCAAAATACGGCCTTGCACAGTTATATTTTGACCACACTTCACACAATAACACTAGTGGATTCTTGTGCTCAAGGACGATATTGCTTGACTATGGGTTAAAAAAATTCACTTCCTTAAATTTCCCACTTTTTGTCGTGTCCCCTACTCCACGTTTCTGTCGAAAACTGCATATAGCTAAAATGTAAATTTTTGGAGTCTTATGAGAGAAAAAGAGAGAGAGAAAGAGAGAGAGAAAGAGCAAGAGAGAAAGAGCAAGAGAGAGAGAAATAGAGAAAGAAAGGGAGAGAGAGCGAAAGAGAGAGAGAGAGCGAAAGAGAGAGAGAGAGCGAAAGAGAGAGAGAGAGAGCAAAAGAGAGAGAGAGAGCAAAAGAGAGAGAGAGAGCAAAAGAGAGAGAGAGAGCAAAAGAGAGAGAGAGAGCAAAAGAGAGAGAGAAATAGAGAAAGAAAGGGAGAGAGAAATAGAGAAAGAAAGGGAGAGAGAGCGAAAGAGAGAGAGAGCGAAAGAGCGAAAGGGAGAGAGAGCGAAAGAGAGAGAGAGAGAGAGAGAGAGAGAGCGAGAGAGCGAGAGAGCGAAAGAGAGAGAGAGAGCGAGAGAGCGAAAGAGCGAGAGAGCGAAAGAGAGAGAGAGCGAAAGAGCGAAAGAGCGAAAGAGAGCGAGAGCGAAAGAGAGAGAGAGCGAAAGAGCGAAAGAGCGAGAGAGCGAAAGAGCGAAAGAGAGCGAAAGAGAGAGAGAGCGAAAGAGAGAGAGAGAGCGAAAGAGAGAGAGAGAGCGAAAGAGAGAGAGAGAGCGAAAGAGAGAGAGAGAGAGCGAAAGAGAGAGAGAGAGAGCGAAAGAGAGAGAGCAAAAGAGAGAGAGAGAGCAAAAGAGAGAGAGAGAGCGAAAGAGAGAGAGAGAAAGAGAGAGAGAGAGCAAAAGAGAGATAGAGAGAGCAAAAGAGAGATAGAGAGAGCAAAAGAGAGAGAGAGAGAGCAAAAGAGAGAGAGAGAGCGAAAGAGAGAGAGAGAGCAAAAGAGAGATAGAGAGAGCGAAAGAGAGAGAGAGAGAGCGAAAGAGAGAGAGCGAAAGAGAGAGAGCGAAAGAGAGAGCGAAAGAGAGAGCGAGAGAGAGCGAGAGAGAAAGAGAGAAAGAGAGAAAAAGAAAGAGAAAAAGAAAGAGAGCGAGAGAGCGAGAGAGAAAAAGAAAGAGAGAGAGCGAGAGAGCGAGAGAGCGAGAGAGCGAGAGAGAAAGAGAGAAAGAGAGAAAGAGAGAAAGAGAGAAAGAAAGTACATTTGAGAACCCTGGGCTCATGGGATGTACGAATGGGAGATCTCTTGGGAAAATGCATCTTATGAAGTTGCCCCTAGGGACTTAATTGAGTAACTTTAATATTATTAAAGGCGCAAATTATAACTATAATCAATAAAAGACAACCTGTAGCTGTCTGTGCAGTATTCATTACGGAATATATGTTATTGAGAAGCGGCATAATAATGCCAACACAGTGTTATACGTTGTACCTATTATCTGTCTAAGTAATATAAATTATTTTATGCTATTACAGGGTGCCTAATCACATCTTAGGTTTACTTGATGCATTACCAACAATATATTTTCTTTTCTATTAAATGGGGCTGCGGTGGTGTTATGGTTTGAGACTACTCGCCTCCAACCAAGGCGAATTGGGTTCAATTCCCAGCCGGGGTCACATCCGGATTTTCGCATGTGGGAATTGTGCCGGATGATGCGGGTGGGTTTTTCACCCNCCCCCTTTTGGCATTCCGGCGCTGCTTCATACGTCGCTTCGTCTCCATCGGCTCTCACGACAACTTTCCTTATTTCAAATGCGTTCGACATTTTAAAATTAAATTCAATAGTATGTGTAGCATGTTTTGAGTTATTGTTACTCTTTAGCATCTTATGGCGGTAATGCTAAGTGCATGGCCAACTTCACTGAATGTACTCATTACCTTACGGATTCAAGCGAAAATATGTACGCAGTTTTATATGTATTGTTTCCTTTCCAGTTATCATTTTCACTACACTGCCGTTCAAAAGGTAGCTTGTTAAATGTTTCTTAAATAGAAAGCCACACGGTAATATAAGATCATATTAACATGAGTTATGGTGTTAAAACGCGGCTGTCGTGACATGAGTTACTGGCAAATATAGTTACGTGGAAAAACATTTCTCAATACAATAACATTTTTCACAGCAGTAAGTATGGACATTCGTAAACAGCTCTGCTCTGCCATACTTAATCAGAAACTTCAAAAGCCGAGTGATAAGCCTCAATAGAAGCTAAAATTGAGTATCTAAAGCTGAACTTCAAATACCGGATCTTTCATATTTTCATGGCTTTCTTCTTGCTAAGTAACTTCGAATCCATCAGCGAAAACTGATCCTGACTAAGAGGTCGCTACATTAGAGTGATTGTAACATATACCAATCTTTCACCAAATGCATTGTTTCGAAAGTAATGAGACTTTTTACAGGCTATTACAATTATAGCCACGCAGAATCTTACTATTCACATGTTCGTTACTAACATCATCACGTTATGCTAATAGTCTGATCGGAGGTTTGTTTAATCAAANATCTTACTATTCACATGTTCGTTACTAACATCATCACGTTATGCTAATAGTCTGATCGGAGGTTTGTTTAATCAAATAAAAAAACAGTGTATAGGCAACCACAGTCAGCTTTCTATGTATGCTATTACCAGCTAAACAATGTGTGTTGAAATCCGTGTCTTAATAGTGTGATAAGTTCGTTACACTATACCAAAACAAAAACTTTTTATACGGCTATACTTAACATATCCGTGACTATAGCTAGGTTCAATTAATAAGGAGTAACTCCATTCGTAATACAGGTGTACTCTGCGGAACTATGTGAGCTACAAATTTTAAAAATAACCTTATAGGATTTTTAATGGTACTTTTTTTTTATTTTGGTATAAGTTTGTTTGAAAAAAATTTTCATAATAAATCAAGTGCTCACTGAAACCTGTTCAATTAAAAATAAATATCAGAGTTCGCATGCAAAGTAGTTTNTTTCATAATAAATCAAGTGCTCACTGAAACCTGTTCAATTAAAAATAAATATCAGAGTTCGCATGCAAAGTAGTTTCTTAGTGTGTCAAACGCACTGTAGTTCGATGCGTACGAGCCTGGAAATCGCGTGGGCTTCCGTTCGACTTTAGCACACCGTTTACATGAACACGAGTTTTGAAATCTCAGAGTGCTTTTCATGACAGAGTTTTCATGCCAATAGTATACGTTCAATGTACGAAAAATACTTTATCAAATCACAAGTGTTTTGGAAATTTAAATAAACAAGCATTGAAGTCGCAGTTTGATTACTTTATTTTGACGTACGTTCACGGAATTTTAGAGTTAACGCCATATGCATAGTTGTACTCGCATGTAGTTCATTTGGAGTGAATCATTAATTTTAATACCAAAATTATTTTTATGCAAAACGTTTCGTCAGTTAAATGATGTTCAAAGAGTATTCTAAGCGAGAATATTTCTTAGACAAAGGTCTATTCGCGGTTTCTTCACACTTTTTTAATCATACTTTTGAAAAATCACCCCAATAATGACGTGATTGGTTGTTTCCTAAATATGTCATACCACAAGCGTTTCATACTTTTGTTCACATAAGTAGTTAAATTTTTATAAAATTGAACTTACATATTTTTTTATCTATTAACGTAACATTTTATTTATGAATAATACTAATACAACTAAGGAGAAAAAACATATCTTACGAAAATGTTGTTACACTGAGTACGCACTAGTGCGGTGAGCTGACCCTTTGGTGTAGTTTTCTAGACTTTCTTAAGCTTTGTTTGCATGAGGCGGAGGAATATTCTTAAAGTAGGACTTTGGCAGGGGCTTCAGAAATGTGTGAAGTAACCGGAATGGCCTACGGGCAATTTAACTATGCATATCGCCTATAATGTTTGCGAAATGTGCAGAGGACGGAAATCGGTAAATATAATCGTTAGTCTGAGTAACTTGACTGTTGCGGGAACGTGCAGGTAGCAAGTTAGTGTGCACTTCTCGCCGAGCACGCGATACCGCGTATTCCAACAGGCGTCCACGATTTTATTTTCACTAAGGCGCGAACACGCCGATTATCCTTTACCGAAGCCTGTGAAATCATTCCTTCAGAATAGAAAAATCATGAGAGAAAAAAACGCACACCAACTCTGTTTAGAATTAGCCTGTTATGTAATTTGCAAGGTTTCTGGTCGCTGTTCGGATAAAGAAAATTAACATGTTACATCGCCTTAGTTGACACAATGTTACCTAGGCTGCAGCATTAGTTTTCCTACAAGAAAGTATAAATCACGTCTCACTTGTGTTCATAAATTCAAGAATTTTTAATACACTGAAAACTTTTCTAATTAATTTAATTATGAACACGTTAACGTCGAAGGTAACCTTGAGTGGTATCTGCGTATTTCGTATTTGGCGAGTCTTAGTTTCGCAAGTATCGATACCTACAAAATTACATAACGTTTACATAAAAGAATAAGCGTATTTGNTTGGCGAGTCTTAGTTTCGCAAGTATCGATACCTACAAAATTACATAACGTTTACATAAAAGAATAAGCGTATTTGGTCACGTCGCTGTAACTTTGCTGCAAAAACAAAATCAAGAAAACTTTTTTTAAACCGCCATGAAAGATTTTAACTTCTAAATGTTGTATGGAAACTTTACCGTCATTGCTACACAAAGTTAGGAACTTAGCATTTACTCGACTATCCTCGCCAAACATAGGAAAGCTACCATGGCTGTATGAAAACAAACGTTTACAAAGTGTGATTTATAAATATGTATATATGTACATCCACTTTCAGTACGTTCATGCAGTCATACGAAACTCCGCTTGTAGAAACTTGTATTTCGCGTGTTGCGCAGTGGTTTTCAAACAACGCGTCAAGAATAAGTTAACTGTGCGCCACGGATTATTTTTCGAATGGAATACCATTTGACCATTTTAACTGTTGACAATTGATTTAACGTTTTGACTACGCGATGAATTTCGTCATGATGTTCCTTACGCAGCGATCTACAATGGAACTGAGCGTGAAGTTTATAAAGGCTTTAATAATTGTTCAGATACGCGATTTTCCTTTCAATACTTATTTATATGCTGTAAAAAAGGACAGCGACAACAAATTTTAATTCCACTCCTAAAACGCTTATTAAAAATCGTCATGCTAGATTTCAAAATTTGTTAGTTTTTATTACAGATGCCGTTGAGGATGCGAGTTACAGTCGACAGTTTTGGTTTTTCTAAATTGTCACGTAACGTGACTTAATATTCCGAAATTACTTATTTGGTAGTTTAGTATTTAATACGTTCCGAATGTTACTAAAACACTCATTTTCCATATCCCAAATCTCCACTATACTTGTTTTGAACACGATACGCAAAAGAAACTAGTTATTACACACTTTAGCCATACATTACGTATACTTTATATACGTTCCCAATAAATAACTGTGCGCGTGAATTTAATTCTGATGGCACGTTATGGAATGTGATACACTTTAATGTAAACTTAAGCAAAACGTTTATGCGCGACATGCATTTTACAAGTTAATTCATTTATAGTTACGAGTCTCGTGGGACTGGCATGTCATTGTGTGTTAAGTCTGACCTACAACGGCAGTCGCAAGTCGCCATAGGTCGTAAGTGGAATCGCAGGGTTGTTCGCAGATAGCAGGGCGTACAACTTTGATAAAATCCATTTCCTGCGACTACGAATGCTACAACTAACCAATCAGCATCGACGAGACCGTAGATAAGGGACGACAGCTTAAAAAAACCCGTGTGTTAGTTTACGAAAATACATTAAAATAAAAAAGAAAACCTCGAGTTGTTCGTGTCACAAATCGATTATGTTACGTTGCGTAGTAAAAGATTTATGCACAATAAAATTTGTGTCTTGAGTATAATAAATTATATATTTAAACAATGGCCAAACAGAATGTAGCCATAAAATACACTATTATCAAACTGTACCGCTAGGAGCGCTACTGTAGCTTGTTACAAGCTCTTTTTTTTTTGTTTACTCTTCGAGGTCTGACGTGATATATTAAATTTAAATGGTTTTGTTTATTCACTGAAATTCTNTTTTTTTTTTGTTTACTCTTCGAGGTCTGACGTGATATATTAAATTTAAATGGTTTTGTTTATTCACTGAAATTCTCGCCAACAAATCGAATGCTAGAAATAGAAATACTGCAATGCAGCATCTGTAGTTAACAAAAGGGGAATTTTCGCCGTTGAATTGGTCACAAGCTTTTACAACAAAAGTTTCCATTTATAATCTGGCGCAAAAATGCACAAAAAATAAAATCAGTCAAGTCATACATGGCAATTGTACGTTTCCTATGAATTTGGAACTCTTCCATGCAACATATTCTGTAGTGGTTTGTGATTGGTTCGTACAAGGTATTACGAACGGGACATCGCAAATAGCTTTCTGTAGTGCACTGCGAATACCGCTGCGATTTCCACGACTGTCGTGAACTACGAATTAATTGTAGACCAGGCTTTATGTTAGACGGATATCACTAGCACAGTAAACAAACTACTACCAGATTTCCAGTTTAAATACTAAATTATTAGTTGCTAAACAGTCGATTGGAGCGTGGACTCCGTTGGACAGGGAAGCCATGGGTTCAAGACGTTCGAAAACCACGTGACTAAAATGACGAGAATATGCACATTCCAACTTGGCCTCTATTCTCACTTTTTTTAAAATTTTAATAGAATTAGGATGGCCAACAGCAATACGCCCACGGCCAAAATCCAACGATTTTTGAAAACTAACAAAACATCAATCAATCGAAATACTTTATATCAAAAACCCAAAGAAAAATCTCTAACAGTTTAGACGGCACAAACACAAAAATTACGTCGCACCCCCGACGCCTAGGCCCAAAAATCCCAACGGTCGCCGACGGCGGCTACAGGAGAACTGACTATTCTCACCTGTGAGTCGGAAATTCTCCTGAATATCCAGCTGATGGAAGTTTTCCTACGCAGTTACAGAGACGCTCTTCTCCGGCAGGACACGCTGCACTCGCGGGTCAACATGCACTGTCTTTCCGGCCCCGACGGCCGAGCGATAACAACAGGCTCGAAGGTCGACGGCGCGGCGGTCACAGAAAGATCCCACAGTCAACTAGGAGACGCCGCCATACGTTAGGTCGGACACTGAACGATAAGTCGCGGTACGCCGTAGTCGCCAGAAAACACGCGTTACCGCCCATTCGATCGTCGCGGAAGTGCAGCTATACGGCGCACTCGACGTGCGTGCACACCGCAACTGACCGCAGCGGCAGAGCGTGACGATTGTTGACTTCTAGTTAAAAATGGCTTTGGGAGCGAGGCCGTACGGCCAGAAAACCAATTAGTCCGAATAAAAATACCACACGGTAAACAATTGTAACGTAAAAATTGAAAATCGANGTACGGCCAGAAAACCAATTAGTCCGAATAAAAATACCACACGGTAAACAATTGTAACGTAAAAATTGAAAATCGACGATCGAAAGACTACGAACCAAACTTCACAGTAATTAAAAAGCTAACTTTTTTTTTTTTTAAGGAATTAAGTTGGCCAACGGCAAATACGCCCACGTCAAAAAGCAACACTTTCAAACGAACAATACATAAGCGAAATACTCGAAATCGAAAATCCACACAGCCATAGAAAATCCTAGTCAACTTCGTAAGAATAACGTTAAGAGTAAGTAACACGGACATATTTTCTGTGCATTCGTTTTTTNTAGTCAACTTCGTAAGAATAACGTTAAGAGTAAGTAACACGGACATATTTTCTGTGCATTCGTTTTTTGCGCGTTTTACGCGTATCTCAACAAATAAATGTCCTGGGAATACGACTTTTCGCCAGAAAATATTAAAAAAAAAAAAAATACATTATCTAAGCCCGTGCAGTTTTTTTTCTTAATATATTAAGTATATCTAAGAGAAAAAATTGTGAAAATGGAAAAAAAAAACTCAATTTTTAGATATTTTCTGCGCAGTTTCTTTAATAGGCAGGAGAAAATAAAACTGCACAGTCGTAGTTTAATCGATGGGCTTTCATCGCGTGTAATAAAATCAAACTGTTACAGATCTCAGTTGCACAGGAAAGCGTAACAGCGGAAGCACTGCACGTGGGTTCAGCGCCTTGCGCGTAGGGGCGACGGGGCGCTGGTCGGGCCTGTTATTATCGCCCTTATCACCGTGCCTCAAAAGTGAAGGAAAAAACTCGTGGCCATGTACTTTTAAACTGATAACTTTTCTGCTATTGAAAAATTCGTTTAGGACGTTCACACTTTACAAACGTTGAGAAACTACCGCAATCTTCTACCACCCACGCTAGTTACCTTACGTCTATTGAGAGCCATCATAAAGCAAAACCTTTAGGTGCGACGGCATGGCGATAACGACGAATCGACTATCTTGTTCTCAATCGATAAACGTATCTTCGCCGGTGTTGTGTCCCCTCCGTTCTTCACAGCACCACGTAGTGTCCAGGGCGCTCACCTCCCACCACGGTGATCCGGGCTCGATCCCCGGCGGGTTCACTCCCGGATTTTCGCATGTGGGAATCGTGCTGGACGATGCCGCTTGCCGGCGGGTTTTCTCGGGGTACTCCCGTTTC
>NQII01006647.1:86812-107176 GCA_002778355.1 Clitarchus hookeri | reverse complement strand
ATACCACATGTCAGACTGCAAATATAGGAATGTTGAGCGCCGTTGTCATACAAGGTTGGGGATTTCCCTACAAATTTGACTGTTTCGTGAGCGAATGTAGGAACGGCACGATGCATGTATGGGGAAGTAGTTTACCATTCGCACTTTCTCACTATTCGCATACATTTACATGGTAATTTTACGAACAATTTCTTATAGTTTATTATATTCTCGCTAGAGTGCTGTATGAAAGTACGTGATGCCATCCTGGAACTAATCGCAGTTACATTCAGCTCGCACAACAGTTGCGAGATATTACGGGACACGTAGTTGCGTCGAAACATTGGTATCCCGTGCTGTGGGATTGATCATCCCCAATACGTTATGGTTTTTGCCGTCTGCAACCTTCGGAGCCGTTGTAAGCTCAGACACAATGAGTAAGCTTCTGCACGTTACGTGCGTGAGTTGAGTTGAGAGATTTGAGCGGCTCTTAACAACGAGGTCTTGAAAGCCGATGTAAGTGAAATGAGGTGAAAATGGAGCAACGTTGGAATGCAAGGGCGGGGGAAACGGGAGATCCCCGAGAAAACCCACCCATCAATGGCATTGTCCGGCACGATTCTCACTTGCGAAAATCCGGGGGTGACCCGGCCGGGGATAGAACCCGGTTCGCCTTGGTGAAAGGCGAGCAGTCTAACCGCTCAGCCACCGCGGATATGGGTGAGAAAATTAAAACTAGTAAGTAACATAAACTTTTAAAGGATGAAAACGAATTTTATCGTCACGCACATGCGTTAAGCAGGAATTACGACATGCGACGCGCATACAATATTGAGAAAATGTGTACGACTAGCACACAATACATTAAACATAAATTGCATTGGCTGGAAGCTTGTCTCTGAATCTCAGCATTCAAACTGCTGCTTATGCTAGGCACAGCCAGTCATACCAACACTGATACATGATGCATAAACAAGTTAAATACATGAAAATGGCAACAGCACAAGCAGTCTGGCATGGCCATGACTATAATGTAACCTTCGGCATCACCATTTTCTTGCAGCATTGAAAATGATAGAAGTAAATGCCGAAGAAGATTTTTTATGGTAAAGAATCTCAGTCTTAGTATGCTTTGTAAAGGTCCCATGCAAACCGGAAATAGATAAGGGACGTGGAATGCATAGAGCTAAACTATACGTATGCATAAAACTAACCTTTGCAAGTTCATTCAGGGTTGATAATTTTCAGACGATCCCAAAGTCCACCCTCCTGTTGGCAGATTTTAAGCGATAAGAGTGTACATTTTATGTTTTAAACTTAATTTAAGCTTACCTGCAGTTGCAAGCGCTCGGGAGGAATAATAGGGGTGCTCAGTGATGAATGTCATGTGAGACACCGCTATTCGATAACATCTAGCTGGCAGTTGCTTATTAACCCCTTCTACTATACGTGCACATAAAATCATGGGAATCTAACTCAGGACCTTTCACACTATTGGCGTCCCAACCAACTGATCAAAAGCATATTATGTGGTATGGATCTCCTTCGTCAAGGCACTGATATTAGGTGCATCTGATTTATCGGTAAAATGCATTAGTTTCTCAATGAAATTAGATAGAAAAGTACACTTCTGTTTTTTTGTGCCTAACGAATCTCGTTTACCGCGATGGACGAATTTTCCGGATATTTTTTTTTTGTATGTGTAAAGTAAAAATGATGGGAAAAAGAAGTCATTAAATTTGGCCCGAATGGTTATTTTGTTTGAATAAATATGTCACCCAAAACATCAAGATTTGAAAAACAAGCATAAAATTTGTGTATAATCCTTAGACACAGCTTGAGTTCTGAGTTTAGTATAAATTGTTGAACGGCAAGAAAAAATGTAGACGAACAGCACAGAAAAACAAAGTAACTACTCGTGTTAATTTATGCTTACTTCTAAATTCAATTGTATACTGAACATATATCTTATTTAAAAATTCTGCTGAAAATTTAAAAAGAATATAATGAGTATGCCGAAGTGTCTTTCCTGCGACAAGCCGACCTTTTGACGTTATAAAAATAAGAACAATGCTTTAATCACTATTCTCTTTTGTGGCCATCTCCGCCTGTGCCATACCAACAAAATTATAATTTCTAGTGAACTCAGGAAACCGGTTTAGAAGAACTCAGACTATCGGCGTTGTTGTCTTTATTAAAATATTCGCAGATCGAGAAGATAGACAGTGTAATTAATTCGTCGGTATTGCTTCAAGACTGCGACGTTTAGTCAAACATATAATCACCCTGTTAGTAGGTACGAAACGGGTTACATCCTAACATGTGTTCGCCAAACATAAATTTTCACGTGGATTCCCGGGGGCGCAGACTCGAACCAGCTACTTCCGGTTTTCGCAACTCGGGTGTGTGCCGACAATCTCCAGGCAGCTCCAGCCGCCGCTGATAATTTCATGGTGCGCTCTCGCGTTTCCACGGTGTTTACATCGGAGGTATGGGGAGCTTCCCCTCCCTCCGTGCGCCATATCTCCCTCCCCTCTCCCAGTTATTGCAGCCCTCCCCTCCTCTCTCCAACCCTGGGCGGCCCCTATCTTCTCGNGAGGACACACATTAATCGATAACGCGGTGAAAAGGCGACACACAAGACTGTGTGTAATTTCAGGATGGTGACGTTGGTTGTAAAAGTATTGTCAACGGTCCGTGCTTATAAACTGTGCGTGGCGGAAGCTGCGGATTTTACAAGACGCAGATCGCTAGCTTGCAACAACTTATCAAATAAAATGGTTGCTCTCTCTGGGGGTTCGCAGGATAAAGTTTAATGAGCCAACCCACCTGGAGCTTGAACTGCGGTTTCTAACGAAATGCAGGTTTCTAACGAAACTATTAAGCGCATGCCCAAGTGTGCTGATCAACGAAATGAACACTAATCAAGCTTGTGGCTGCCGAGTACTTTCAAGACATGACGCGCATTACAAAGACCATTTTAAAGCACACCAGCATATCTAAACACGGATATTTCAACGCTTTATCTCAGAATATTCGCACCAGTTTCTAAGTACCCGAGGGGCCTGCATTTAAACTAGCTAGAGACTTTCCATCAACAAAATTATGGGGTCACCGCTTTAAAGTCCCACAGGTACAAGCAGCACGACGAGAACAATTCGCACCAGTTCAGTGCTCTGTGCGTAACGACGATGGTGCACTTGATACGCGTGGCATTGTCGTCCTTATCGTTCCCTTGCTTCTGAGGCTCAAACGCGNTCGTCCTTATCGTTCCCTTGCTTCTGAGGCTCAAACGCGGTAAACAGTTCCATGTAGGCGGGCCCGTTGATGACGAAGTAGCAAGGGGAAAAGTATGGTAGAAGGGAGATGGCATTTAAGGCACCCGTCTACCTGGCACTTGAACTGCGTCGCAGAGTGTTCCAAATACACGGTTTTTCAACGAAACTATTAAGCGTGCGTCCAACGTGCTGATATACGAAAAGAACACACATTTCAGACGAGAGCTGTTAAGTACTTTCAAAATATCACGTACGTTAGGAACATCAATTCAGAGTACTCCAAAACAGCTAAAAAAACGGCCTTTCCAAGCGCTGTAGCTCAAAATGCACGCATCAGATACATACAAAACTACTATAGGCGCCTGCACTGAACCTTCCTAAAGACTTCCCACTAATAAAATAATATGGTCACCGCTGAAAGTCCCATATGTACACGCAGCACGACGAGAATACTGCACGGCAGTTCAGAGCCTTGCGCTTAGCGGCGATGGCGTACTTGATGAGCGTGGCAGTGTCGCCCTTATCGCTCCCGCGCTTCTCAGCCTAAACGTGGGAAAAAGTTCCAGGTAGACGGGCGCCTTAACGAACGAAACATAATACGAACTTATAGTCGCAGGGGATCGATATTGTATTGTTTGGACATGGTGTCGTGATTTTATTCCCGTCATAATGGGTTTGGTTTTTTTTTCTCACGTGCTTTTAGCCAGATTCCGGGAAAATCATGTCGCAGTTACGCATTGTGAACTTTGCCATTTCCTCGCCCGTTAAAGATTCTGACCAACTTACGTTCATGAACAATAAATAAAGAGTATTATTAGGGCCACCGGTTTTTCGCGAAAAAGATTTCAGGACAAGTTGTGTCACAAAACTCTTTAGTTCACAAACACTTTCGTGATTGGATCATTTGAATTGTTGCGCGTATTTTCTCTCTGACCGCGAATCACGGATGGTCAGTATCGAAGAAACTTAAAATCCTGTTTGGCTCACTCATTTAGCAGACTTCCTCCACACAAAGACAGGCGGCCAATAGCCAAAGGAAGGATGCAAGTGTGCGCGTGGAACATTGAAGTCTAGCCAAAGCGGAGATATTTTCGCGATAAACAAGTGGTCCTAATTATTAGTATTATTAACTTCACCATAAATGGTTAACTTTGCAAGTGAAACGCTCTTGCATACTGTACCAAAATGAGACACGATTAACAATATGGACGAAATGGGATATGGCACTAAATGATGCCAACCATGATGCGCATTTGTAATTAATGCTTGTCTTAAGTGGCCAACCTGAAAAAAAAATGCTTTAGGTGATAGAACGCGAGCGGCACGATGAAGGCTGCGGAGAAAACTAATAATATCCCTCCACTCAACAAAAATAATCTCTACGTCAGTGTAGTTCATCACCCATGTGGGAATGAACGACCAAAAAATTTCCAAAACTCCTGGAGTTAGAATCACAGAAAAACGAGGGTGGCACCTAACCACTCAAAGAATCTTGGTTCCTTATTAGTACGATAAATTGATGGTATCAGCCAGACTAATTTATATAGCTAATAGATTTCATGTCAGTAGATTTCAACATTGTTCATTCAGCGCTAGTAATATGGGCATCATTATGTCTGAACCACACATCGTACATGGATATACGTAGCAAGAAATATGTCTCTGAAGATGAAACTAATTGTAGATATACGACGAAGTAGATCAATGAGCGTCTGCTTACTGCGTAACTTAACGAATATCTACCCCAACTTCAAAATCCATCACTATCATCAAATCATTTCATTGAAATGTTTGCGGTTACCGCCTTTATTTTGCTTTAACTCTCGATACGTGGAGGGGCCGCGGTAGCGTAGTGGTTAGACTTCTCGTATCCCACCTAGGCGAACCGGGTTCGATTCCCGGCGGGGTCGCTCCCGGATCCTCGCATGTGTGAATCGTGCCGGACCATGCCGCTGGTTGGAGGGTTTTCTTGGAGATCCTCCGTTTTCCGCGTCCTTGCATTCCGGTGCCGCTCCATACTCACCTCACTTGACCCTCGTCGGCTCTCAAGACCTCGATGTTAAGAGCCGTCCCAATCTCTTCGCTCTCCACCCGATACGTGGAAAAACAGTTGGTTTTTCCCCCGAATAGGATCATATTAATTTGTGGACTCAAGTGTTTTAATCATGAATTATATTGACGTGCGCTGTACTTCCGTCGAGCCTGCGTCTCGCGACCAGCTGAACAACGTGCCGCGTGATCGGTGTCACCAGTATTAGCCATTGTGAAACTATGCGCGCAGAAGCTTTGGCAAATCAGGTCACTAGGAAGGAAGACGCACAACACGCCGAGCGCTATAGGCTTTTCACGGTGAACCGAGCACTTTTGAAAGCCCTGCTGAATATCTACTTGCATGTGCATTGCGTATCATTCCACCCATATGTGAAATTAACATTGCTATAGACCTGATGACTTTGTGCATGGGGCGGTCAAGTACAGTTTAGAAATTATTCAAAAATAAATGTTTTGTAAGTGCGCCAATTCTTACACCTGCATGCGTAAGAAAAACATAAAGCAATAGAAATAATTTCAGTATTCACAAATGTTTGTCTTAAACTTTTAATTCAACGTTTACACATGGAACAGCTTTCCTTCCGTCGTTACCAATATATTGTACTGGGCGCGTGGTAGTCAGTGCGACCGTTACAATATACATTGAGTTGACAAAAGTCATGGGATAGCAATATGCAAATATACAGAAGGCAGTAGTATCGCATACAAAATGCATAAATGGGCAGTGCATTGGTTGGGCTTTCATTTGTAGTCAAGTGATTCATGTGAAAAGGTTTCTGACGTGATTATGGCCGCACGGCTGGAATTAACAGACTTTGAACGCGGAATGGTAGTTGGGGATAGACGCATGGGACATTCCATTTCGGAAATGGTTAGGGAATTCAACATTCCGAGATCCACAGTGTCAAGAGTGTGCCGACAATGCCTAGTTTCAGGCATAACCTCCCACCATGAACAACGCAGTGACTGACCGCCTGCACTTAATGACCGAGACCAACGACGTGTGCGCAGAATGGTCAGTGTTAACAGACAAGCAACACTGACTGAAATAACCGCAGGAATCAATGTGGGACGTACGGCGGACGTATCCGTCAGGACAGTGCGGCGAACTTTGGCTGTACTGGGCTATGCCAGCAGAAGACCGACTCGAGTGCCTTTACTAACAGCACGACATCGCCTGCAGCGCCTCTCCTGGGCTCGTGACCATATCGGTTGGACCCTAGACGACTGGAAAACCGTGGCTTGGTCAGATGAGTCCCGATTTCAGTTGGTAAGAGCTGATGGTAGGGTTCGAGTGTGGCGCAGACCCCACGAATCCATGGACCCAAGTTGTCAACAAGGAACTGTGCAAGCTGGTGGTGGCTCCATAATGATATGGGCTGGTTTTTACATGGAATGGACTGGGTCCTCTGGTCCAACTTAATTGATCATTGACTGGAAAGGGTTATGTTCAGCTACTTGGAGACCACTTCCAGCCATTCATGGACTTCATGCACCCAAACAACGATGGAATTTTTATGGATGACAATGCGCCATGTCACCGGGCGACAACAGTTCGCGATTGGTTTGAAGAACATTCTGAACAATTCCAGCGAATGATTTGGCCACCAAGATCGCCCGACATGAATCCCATAAAACATTTATGAGACAATCGAGAAGTCAGTTCGTACACAAAATCCTGCACCGGCAACAATTTCGCAATTATGGACGTCAATATTTCTGCCGGGGACTTCCAACGACTTGTTGAGTCCATGCCACGTCGAGTTGCTGCACTTTGCCGGGCAAAAGGAGGTCCGACACGATATTAGGAGGTATCCCATGACTTTTGTCGCCTCAGTGTATGGAGGCAAGGGCAGTGATATTTTTCAAATGTTGATTTCAAAAGTGTTCAATTAATCGTGAACAACATACAGCCATACATATCATAATTTGCAACATCTTCAGTCACGATCGTGGACACAGAAACTGAACGTGTTAAGATTTCAAAATTAACGAAAATTTCCCTTACTGTTACTTTTGTAAATTCCGTTTTTTTTTTTTTTTTTTTTTTTGGAATTGTTTATTATTACCGTCTCGAATTCTCATAGACTTCGTTAGTTATTCAATATTTTCATTTTTGGCTGTAAAAAAAATACGAAGATCTACTTAAAAGAACCGTTGATCATAATTTTGGTTAATTTTTAAATTACTAGAATTCTGTAACGTCCATTCATTTTTGAATGATCGTTTAAAAATAATATTCTCCATTAAGTTCTGTATTACCCCCTTATTTTTCCATGCCATAGAGTCAGCGTTTGAGCATGATATAATCCGTTGAATTTTCGTACGAACAATGTGAGTTTAGAACTACACAAATTGAATTGTTGAAAGTGAGGAAAACATGTCCAATATGAGTTCAAAAATCTATTGGCTTATACTTGTACAACCAGTTAGAACGATTACTAGAGTGTGTGGCGTTTCGTTATTGATCAAAATAAAATGTTACGTGTATGATGTTACGATGGATTAAAAATGAGGTTTTGTTTTACATACCCAGATTTCCGTATATGAACCACCAGGAAAATAAACAAACCTCGCTTTCTTCAATAAATTTAAAACTAAAACGATGTTATACTTACAATATCTGATGGCATAGTTTGACTCTGTAAAAAAAGAGGTTTCGTCAAGTGACGGAATTTCACAGTCGATATTTGGTTCACAAGAGAGTATTACGAATTTGTCAGAGATAATATCAACAGCGGCGTGATTATTTACTTATTTTATGTTGGGGCCAAACTGATATCGAGAATTTACCACGTAAAATGTTTGCGGGTGAGGGTATCATTTGATGCCGCGAACTTTCCAAGCATCGGTCGCACTTGGAGACGTATTGACCCTGTGGCCAGTGCACTGCAATGCGATACATAAGATTACAGACTTGCGGCAACCGCTCATTCTGCAAACTCGCGAACTCCAGACGCACGAGCGTAGTAAACCGGCGTCACTGGCCAGGAACATGTCGGAACGCACTTCAACAATCGTTGCCAGGTAACCTACTTGCCAAGCGGCAGCCCAGCTAATAGGGAACCTTCCGCAGCACGAAGCTGCCAATCAGACACAAGGTCCACTCGCAGCAAATCAGATAATGGGTACTCCCACATCAAAGAAACCGCCACGCCGTTGTATCTCTGTGCACTTGTCTACTCCGTGGTGCCACCTTCTCGGCACAGCTGCTCGGGTTCCATCCCTGGCATGGTCGCACCCGTGGCGTTCTGACTTTTCTCGGGGTAGTCGCAGATCGTCCTTGAGGGACGATGTGCAACTATAGGTTCCACCTAGAAAACCCGTATTTCCGTGGTCAAAGGTTCGCAGCTTCATTCGCACTATCATTACCACAATTGATCGTACAACGTAAAAACTTCTGGTGAACTGCGTAACCTGCAGTAAGATAAAACATAGAATAGAAAATGTATCGTATCTTAGACTGCAAATAAAAAAACACGAAGCATTGTTAACATAAGAATATGTAAATTTCACTATGAACTTAACCATTTCTTAAATAAGTGCAGGAGAGCTTTCACGGTTGCATGACAAAAAAAAAAAAAAAAGGGAGAGATGTGAGCGGCTCTTAACAACGGAGTCTTGGAAACCGATGAGGGTGAAGCGAAGTGAGTATGGAGCAGTGCCGAGAAAACCAGCCGACTAGCGGCATAGTCCACCATAATTCCCACGTGCGAAAATCCGGTAGTGACCCCGCCAGGAATCGAACCCGGATCGCCTTGGTTGGTAGGTGAGCGCTCTAGCTGCTGCGCCACCACGGCACCCTGATAAGTTAGAGGACAATTCTTTAGTATCAAATCCAACATCGATAACGATTAATTGTGTTGAATGTGGAAACGTGTAGTATCGTCCGTGCGAATTGCATCACGATGGCCCGGGTTTGATCCCCCATGCGATCCGTGTCCGGGATTTTCGCACGTGGTAAAACGAGGCGTATCTCAGTGGATTTTCCTCGGGCTACTTACTTCCGTCCCGTCACTTCTGCAGCGTAGGGTCTCAGTAACGGCGTGCTCTCAGGGGCGACAGTTGCACGCGCGTTTCAATTAAGAGATGCCGTTACTTCGATGGGTACCAAACGTGACCCTCTCGTGTACAGCAGCTATGTCCACTTCGGGAACCTTCCGCTGTAGACAAGCTCCGTGGCCTTGTATCGTAGGCAACCCGCAGCACGACAAGAAGTGCCCTGTTATGCTGCGTTTGACTGCGGCAAGCAACTTCTTCGTGGCCCATTCGTGGTAACTTCCAACTTTTCTGAAGCCCTGCTGAAGTTATACTTTCAGGCTATTCCTTTGCCATGGTAGGATTATTCGGGTGACCTGTTCGTTGGCGCCGAATAACACTCAGCGTACAGACAGGCACAAAAGTTTGGAACTGAAACTCCTCGAACTTTGTGTCGCAAATTGAACAGCAGTATGCCACGCCGTGGAGGTGGCTTTCGCAATTACACTTAACTTAAGATATTTTCGACTTATTTGGTCAGCTACAAATACAAAGTATACCATTAATAACAACAGTTGCATTATATATAGCAAACAAGGTACAATTTTTTTTTTTTTTTTTTTTTTTTTTTTTGCTGAGAAGTAATTTTCAGAACACGTTCTTAGTAATTCAAAACACTTCAATCTCATACGAGTGCAGCTAATTTCAAACACATTTTACACTTTCAAAAACCTAATTATGTAACATACATAATTTACAACCAGAATGCACTCCACCCGAAACTAAAGCACTACCTTTTCTGTCGAAAAACTTAACGAAGCTTGACCAAGTCTAGAAATCATACCAAAAGGACAACGCACCGTATTCGTTACTCAGTTGAATAGTTTGCATTATAACTACTTCTTACCACGCATTACCAACACACCTAATTTAGATTAATTAGAAATGAAATACCATAATTTACAGTTAGAATATAAGTCCAATTTAATTAATCAGAACTATAAATCGCTTGTGACACACGACATATTTAAGAAGCAACCAAACACTTTATACATGAAGTTATTTTTCAACTGTTACAGCTAATAGACTGTACTGAAATTGGATCCTCATTCCCAGTGCCCGGGTCAGAATAAAGAGCATATAATTGGCGCAAAAAATTTCGCCTTAGAAACAGTGATGTGAATGCAAAAGTAGCTAAAACTTACCTAAGAAACCTGTATTTGTTTCCTGTGTGGGAAGCCACGAAATGAAACTAGCTCCCTGTTAATTGCCATGTGTTAACGAAACTTATATAATTTAGGGAACAAAATGACGAATTTATCTTTACCTCCCAAAGACGAAGTATTTATTTTTTGCACAGTGGGGAACAAGTAGTTAATACGTCCGGTTAAGTAAGCCATGTAGCAGTAATTTTTTCGAAAAGTTTTTACGAACCTACGATGTTATTACTGCAGTATTGTGTCACAGGGCGACCAATTTCGCGTATTTGTTTCTATCCATTTTATTAGCAAACCATTTTATCTAGACGCCATACACACCATCGATTTCCGTCAAAGAACTGCTGTAATAACAATTCATAACAATGTTAAGGCCTAGATGTTATTAAGACTGTGGTACTAACGCTTGAGGAAATAGAATATAACGCCAGACGATATATTTATGCAAGTTATGTATATAGTCCATTCACGGTTTCTGCGGATGTTTCGAAACGAACATTCGAAAAATCACCCTAGGCGTAACATGTCAACATGTTATTTCAATCAATTGTATACCACAAATCTGTAACACTGTCATTAACTTTAAAAGTACTGTATTCTTGAATAAATTAAAATTTCACTTAGTATCTTCTACAAATTGTAATATTTATTTCCTATTAAATACGAATTAAAAACAGTGAGAGCAGCGATGTTTTGGCAACGGCTAGTAAGATATAGTTCACAGTTAAAATATTGTTTTAACTTAGTTTTTTGGTATGTTATTTGTAAATCAAACGTTGCCTTTTGACATACGAGTATTTTGATTTTTATGTAGTACGGAAGGAAACATAGTTAATTGTTACAGTTTAAAATATCAGCGCAATTTACCGTGCGTAGGCCCATGTGACATGGTGTTTTTTTTTTTCGTCCAAGGAAGAAAATTGAATAGACGGAGCGGAGTTGTTGCTCTCTATCTCTTTCGCTCTCTGGGGAAGTTTTGCAGCGCCTGTAGTAGCAGGAAAATTACACACATTTTCGATTTTAGCGTAATTAATACTTATTACAGCAAAAATTATAATTTTCTAATTTTTTTTTACTGCTGAAACGATATTTTATTGTTTTGATACTAATTATAATGTATTTAGATATAACGGCGGTATGGTTACAAATCCTAAGTTGGCAGAAGTGCGGCGACGTGACGATGGCATGGCGTGCTGCTCTTGGCTGAACGAAGTGTTAATTATCCTTCCCGCGAAATATACTTGAAATTACCACATCAGGTTTGTACACGTTGTGTTTTTCAAACCTACTTAGGTAAGTTACGAAGTAGTGGTAGATCTGTTTTCCCACGGCAGGAATAAATATACCGTAATGTGTGTCATGACCGGTGCGTGTGAAAGGGTGTTTTTGCATCTCGGATCTCACGAGTGCTAGTGTGTGATTGCAAATACTGGACGTGCACAATTCATACGTTTTAACCGTGAACTGTTTTTATGAGGAAATTAATTATTTTAAAGTCACGTCTGTTTATTTATTGCAACAATGTAACTTCGCCCTGGGTGTTTGAAACACAATTGAGTAACGTGCTTACGTTTCTGTGATTTGAATGTTTGCCCCAATCCCAACATAATACTAATTCCAGCCAGATAAATTTAAATAAATAATGAAATAAACCTAGATAACAGTAAGTACCAATGCAAAGAAATATGAGCGGAATGAAAGTTACGGTAGGGCTATTTCTGTGTATGTTCACCACAATTTTGTAAGGCTGTCGCTGCTACGTACAAAAAATAAACGACACGAGTTGCGTGCTTGAATTTACTGTGTCTTTTCGTTGGTCTGGTTATCCCTTTATTTTAATTTTTATTTCAACTGAGGCCGTCCTTTTAACGAAGTAACCCAACACATATGAATAACAAGAGGTTAAATACCACAGTTTTTTTCCCCACAGTTGTAACAGAGTTGAACACAGTCGCTGAAAAATATTAACGAGTATTACGTGTAATGTGCTATGTCGTATGTAACAAATATGTTAACAATGTAAAATAATAACAGTAAGAACTATCGTCAATACATACATTGTTAAAAAGGCATAAAGCTGACATAAATATGGTTATAGGCCTAAATTGCGAACATTCGTAGGAAATGGTTTATGAAATTTGACAAAATTCTTTTAACAGTTGAAAACAGTAAACAAAGCATTTGACAGTTAAAACGTAGAATAAGTCGCATGGCATGTTTATATGTAGCGGACGGATACGTAATCGGTAACCAAACGTAGAACTTTAGCATGGCTTCAGTAAAGCGTGAAGTAACCGTTAATAATCTATATAACCAAACAGAAACATTAAGAAGGACGTTAATCAGGGTTAAAATAGACATAAAATTTTGCACGCACTAAGAAATAAAAAGGTAGTAAAAACAAGGAAGAAAAATATTGTTTACACCACATTTCCCTTAAATCAGTTACACTGTGTTTCTGCTAACTAAACACCGGAATCGTTGGCATAGAACTAACCTGTAAAAAAAAGTCAAACTAGAAAAATTATTTAATTAAGAGCTTTCAAAAACTACTCTGCCTTAACACACGAGTCTATAGATAGTTAAAGTACGTTTTTTTTTTTTTTTTTTTTTTTCCCAATTTTCAACTGTTATTTGTGAAAAAATAAAGAATGTGATTATTTTGGTAAACAACATGATTTCAGTAACCGCGTTGTTACAAATTAATTATTTTATTAATTATTTAGGAAAGTGTGTGAACGCGTGGTTTCAACACCAAGTCAGAAAACGCCGCCGCCCCAACTCCTGTCTCGCTTCGATTTGTCATCTTCAGGGACGTGATCACTCCGTGAGGACGGAACTTCGGGGCATGTCGTTGTCGGCGTCCGGACGGCAATGCTCCACTTTACCATCATGACGCAGTGTCGGCGGAGGAGAGAACTACGACGCAAACAGCTGTCAGCAAGCCGATGATACCACCCGACCTAAACGCTTCTTCCCGTTGTCAGTTAAGTTAGTGTTTGCGCGTATCTCGATAAAGAAATATTCAAGAAATGCGAAACTTAAAAAAAAGTTATCTGCAACCATCACTTTTTACTCTATTAATGATAAGATTATTCAAACAGAAGTGGATTGGAGATATTTGGGCGGTTCCTAACATCGAGGTCTTCAGAGACCATGAGGGTGATTGAGGTGAGTATGGAACAGCGTCAGAATGAAGGGGTGGGGGAAACGGGAGATCCCCGAGAAAACCCGCTGACCAACGGCATCGTCCGGCACGATTCCCACATGCGAAAATCCGGAGTGACCCGGCCGGGGATTGAAACCGAATCGCCTTGGTAGGAGGCGAGCAGGTTAACCGCGCAGACACCGTTGCCCTAATTCAAATAGGAAATAAGGAGAACAGTACAGAGTGGCATGTGTGGTTTAATCCATTGGCCCACATAGTATGTAATAATATTCTTCTCTTGAAGCCTCATACAGAGGGACATCTTTTATACACTAGAAGGTGAACTTCAAGTCCCATATACTTACTATACACACAGTAGTAATACTTGAATGTTGCAGTCACTCAACACACAAATATTTTACAAGCCAAACAAAACATTAATACAGAATTAAAATCTTTTTTCTACTCTCAAATCAACAATATCCGCATAAATAAATGTACCGGAACTATATGCAAATGTAAACAAACTACTTGCACAAGAAGGAGAACGAAAAATATAACAGTGTCGCTGCACGCAAGCCCTTGCATGCAAGCCACTTGTAAACAAGTTAGCCAGTCACACGATGCAAGTTGACTTGAACAAGAAAGTGAACCGTGTGTTACAGGCTTTAGGCTTACATGCATAGTTTGTGAATATTTCAGCTTCTTGCATATTGCAGTGTTGGTAGTGCCCGTTGCTATGCTTCCTTATGACCAGAAGTGACCTTGAGTCTTTTAAAAAACTATACTAGGGATTCCCCTTAACAACCTTTCTACGGTAATATCTAATATATAAAATTCTCCCGTCACAGTGTTAGTCACTGAACTCCTCCAAAACGGCTGGACCGATTTTTATGAAATTTTTTATGTATACTCGATAGGTCTGAGAATCGATTTATATCTATTTTTTACACCCCTAAGTAATAAGGGTGGCCACCCCCAAACAATTTTTTTTTATTGTTTGAAAAAAAAATTTATTTTTTATTTTTTTATGATGTGGCATCAAAAAATACATACCCTCCTAAATTTTCACCCTTCTACCACCAACCCTTATTTTGTTATAGCGATATTAGTAATTTAATAAATTTTACCCTAGGTCGATAACTGATCANATTTTTTATGTATACTCGGTAGGTCTGAGAATATATTTATATCTATTTTTTTCACCCCTAAGTAATAAGGGTGGCCACCCCCAAACAATTTTTTTTTATTGTTTGAACAAAATTTTTATTTTTTTATGATGTGGCATCAAAAAATACATACCCTCCTAAATTTTTACCCTTCTACCACCAACCCTTATTTTTCCACCAACCCATATCTACCACCATCCCACATCCTCACACACTTACAATAAGTTATAGTTATTTTTTTCTAATACTATAATCACTAGAAATACTTTTTATGGCAAAACAACGTTTGCCGGGTCAGCTAGTAGTACATATTTTTTGCAAAAAAAAAACGGTTTTACAACATAAAAGGTGCCTGTTTAACACGAATGTTATATGCAATTCCAAGTGTCATTGTAATATTCCTTGTTGTAATAAATTACTTAAAAACAGAGTTTGGCAATGTCTGCAAAACGTTAGATTTTGTATTTATGTATTTTAACAATATTACGCAAGTTAACAATATTCTATGTTGTATTATAGGATGAACATAATATTCAATTCATAAACTGACACGTTGTTATTTTATAATGTAACGATCTGCTGTTAGTTAATTTACAGAATATATATTTAGATAATGTGTACAACTGTGATTAAATTTAACATCTTTAATCCGTTATTTTTAAAGACACCCAGTTACTTCAATATACAACATCATTGTACCCTTTAACGGTAGCATACATAATTCCATCGCATGCAACAGCTAACAGTACTATTGGCATGACGATTAATGTGTCAGTAATTCTGCAGTATTCAAAAAACAGAAGAATGATCACGGTACTCGCTAATTCAAACATTAATTTTTAATACGACACTAAGCATTTAGCATGGTGAGCGCGGTGACGCTGGTGCGTTTCTTCTGCTGGCAGTGTCAAGTAACGTGTTTGGCTGATGGCTTGCTCTACCTTGTTTGGCATGCGCTTTCAAAGTCAACTACTTTTCGTAAGAAACTGACTTCCAGAACATTTTTTTAATGTTCTGAGTGCGCATGTGCGCAAGTTCCTCATTAGTTGTTGTAATAACATGATGCAATGTTTACGCGAGGGTGTTATGGGATAGAGGCCGGGGTTTTGCCGATTTCCTGGTGGATTTGACTACCGAACTTTAGGACGGTACAAGTATACGTTGAAGCTGTAGTCTACCTGAAGAGCGGGAGCCATAAGGGCGACACTGCTGCACTCAAAAAGTGCACCATCGCTGCTATTCGCAAGGCTCTGAACAGAGCGCAGTGTCCTCATCGTGCTGCGTGTACCTATCAGACTTTAAGAGGTGCCCCATCACTTTATTGGTGGAAGTCTGTAGCAAACATCAGTAGAGGATCCTATTGTAGTTTCAATTTTGTCAGGGAACTATATTTTAAGATACGGCAGTCTGAAAAAAGCTGTTTTTGAACATGTTGGAGGGTTCCGAAATAATATTTGTAGTTTGCTTGGTAGGTTCCAAGTACCATTCCAACCTTGTCTGGTGTATGTTTTCCTATTGTATCTAAACACAGTGAGGACATGTTTAATAGTTTCTACAAAAAGAAAGTATTCCATTAAAGCTGCAACGCAGTTCAGGCGCCAGGCAGACCACCATCTTTATCATATACGTTGGCCACTATTTTAAAATAGTACTTTTCAGTACGAGAAATGCTTAGGCGCATTTTCAAAATGTGTTGATTTAATATAAGAACCACTAAAATGGACCACTAAAATGTCGTGGGCATTAAAATATATTTTGTGGAGACTACAAAAATGTTTTGTTTACCACAACAAATTTTGGCAGCGTGAATACCGACAAAACACTTTGTGGCCGCCATGATACAGAATGAGTCATCTAAAATTTGCACCGCAAATATTTCGGAAATTAAAAGCGCTATTGACATGCTAGTTTCACAGAATTGAAGTTTAGACAAAGGGCTCAGAATTGGAGCTCCGACACACATTTTAAAATTTATTATAATGTGTATTTCTTGAACAAAGTAGCACTTGTTCAAATGGAAAAATACCTATTCACGTAAAGAAAACAAAACTATAGGAAATTATAATTTCAATGGTGTATTTTTCAGGATTCTAGTGCAAGTGGTTTACGTGCTATCGTAATATGACAATTTCCTACAGTTGTTTGCTCCATTTGACAGCTTAGTTACTAGGCTACGAGGTTCTTATGTTTGTGTAAATTGTTTTTCCTTTACACTGATTGCATTGGGACCTCCTTGTTAGTACTTTGTAATAGTTCATACTACCCAGACGTAGGGCGTGCTGGAAGATGGTATATAATAATGCTGAAAAAGCAGACATGCTCTTGGTGTATGGCGAATGTAGGAAGAATGCTGTTCGGTCTTGTAATGTGTACGCTGAACGATATCCCAATAGACGTCAACCTTCTCGACAATTATTTGCGAACCTCTTTAACCAATTACGGGAAACTGGAAGTGCAACACCTCGAAAACGTAACAGAAATAAACAAGTGATAGGAGAAGAGTGTGAAATTGATGTTCTAGCTGCTCTTGCTGTAAACCTGCAAGTTGGTTTCCAAGGCCAAACAGCTTCCCATGAGCCACGCATCTTGGCAAATGCCAAACGCCACCTCGCATGACGTAAGGAGCATCGTAGAAGGACAATAGAAAACTGGACAACAATTGCGTGGAGTGATGAATCACGGTTTACTATATGGTGATCCGATGGTAGGGTGTGAGTGTGGCGAATGCCTGGTAAATGACATCTACCGGCCTGTATAGTGCCGACTGTTAAATTCGGGGTGATGGGGGTTACAGTGTTGTCATGTTTCTCTTGGAGGAGGCTTGGACCAATCGTTGCTTTGCGTGACACTGTTAGGCACAAGTTTATGTTGAAATTTTAGACAGCTTTCATGTTGCCTACCGTCGAAGACTAGTTCGGGGATGACCACCGTGTCTTTCGACATGACCGAGCAGCCGTCCGTACTGCAGGACGTGTGAGGGAGTGGTTTGACGAAAATGACGTTTCACTAATGGACTGCCCTGCACAGAGTCCTGAATTGAATCCGATAGAACACATCCGGGACCCCGACTAGATCACACCGACACACGTCAGTGCCTCTTCTCATTTCCGCACTCCGCGAGGATTAAACAAACCTTACAGTTTCAACGAGTGATTTTCACAGTTCTTTCCATAGTTCCTGCTTGTGCTTAATGTTGAGGACATCCGCTAAAGACGAAAGTCAGTCTACTTCATCTTTAGCAATGGTTTACGTCGGGGCCACATGGTAGGTATGTACGCAATGGCGTCGCGGCCCCTTGTGGGAGTACCCAATCACTGACTGGCTGCGCGAGACTCTGACATCGGGCCTTGTGCCTTATTGGCTACTGCGTGCTGCGAAAGATTCCCTATTGGCTGGGCTGCTGGCTGGCGAGTAGGTTGCCAGGCGCTGACTGGTGGATGCGTTCCGACATGTTGCCGCCAGCGACGCGGTTCTGTTAGTGTGTGCAGTTGGAGTTCGTCTCCGTATTTTTAGGCTAGACTGTGGGCTAGGCGTAGCCCGATATATACCCTATATATATATATATATATATATATATATAATTCTTAATTTATTGCTGATTTAATATTTTCTGAAGTAAAAATTTAAACAAATGCTACTGTAGAAGTTATTAATTTTTCCTTACTCTGAAAAAAATATATTAAATCCCAAGTATCAATATGTTTTGTCATAATTGGCATGATATAAATTTTAAAATAATTGTATCAGTACATTTCTGCCCTTTTTATATTGTTAAATATCACATACGTAACATGTAATATTTATATAGTCAATAATTTTTAATAATTCTTCTCTCTCTCTCTCTCTCTCTCTCTCTTTCTCTCTCTCTCTTTCTCTCTGACACTGAAGTCACGACAGAAAAAGTGAAGAATGTCTGTATAAGAGGTGAAGTAGAGATCAAAGTATCCTGTGCCCCTGGTCGAGTCTAGTACCGTAGTGCCACCTCGGTTCGCTGGGAACGCCCGCTGCTATGAGGAGAGGGTGTTGAAAGTAGTGCGTGGCGCACGCCCCGGGCGCCAAGTCCGACAGCTGAGGCGCTGCGGAAGGGGCGACGACTCCCCGCCACGAGGGCGAGTGTCGAGGCGTCTTTGTCCCGCGGCGACATACCGCGCGCCGCGGGTCGCGACCCGCTCGAGCTCTCTGCAAATAAAGTCGTCGATCCCCCCCGAGGCACTCCACTACTGCGGACGTCGCACCTACCCGGCTTGCTTCCCGCTCCAGTCCGGGAATATCCCATGTGCAGTCGGGCGGCAAGAGGAGGATCACTCTCTCGGTTTTCCCTTCCATCCCAAGCAAACCGGGGCCGCGGTGGTGTAGTGGTCAGACTACTCGCCTCCCACCTAGGCGAACTGGGTTGGATTCCCGGCGGTATCACTCCTTGATATTCGCACTTGGGAATCGTGCCGGATGATGCCGCTGGTCAACGGGTTTTCTCGGGGGTCTCCCGTTTCCCCCGCCCATGCATTCCGGCACTGCTCCATACTCACCTCGCTCCACCATCATCGGTTCTCAAGACCCCCAAAATTTCTCTTTGTGTTTAAATATTTAATTGGTTTCTTGCATACATAACTTTCAGAACTATAAACTTACGAATTACCTAAATAATTGCCAAAATCACATTTTATGACAATGGCAAGGCCGTCTGTAAATTTTTTTTTCAAGAAACCCCAGGATTTATTCTCTATAATAATACTATTTAATGTACCATGAACACATTCCATTAGCATTACTACCAGAAATACTCAGAAAACGAAAATCAGTTCATAAAGTCTTTATTCTTAAGTTTTGAAGTTAATCGCCAAATAGTGAATACAACTGTCGTAGAAGAAGATGCTACGAGACTTGAGCAACGTTAACAATATAATAATATAATTCATCATTAGCACCCACATAGCAGAGGATATCCACCGGCTATCTTAATTAGATCCACAATATGGAAAAGTTATCGAAGTCCTACAGTGAATCTCGAATGTATCCTTTGGGTATCCAGTAATAGATACCGAATTGTACCACTTACTGCATATCCATTAGATTTAATAAAAACCCCAATGGCCATTACTTAAGGAACGTGACTACATCTGAAGATGTATATAGGACATCCACAATATGTATATCACATTTTGGATATTGTTCGGACATTTGGATATCTTTTGGTAGTCTTGTGAATGTAACTTTGCTACTATTGGATGTCCTTGGATATTCTGAATGTCTGAGAGTGATACCCGTCAGATATTCATTGGATGTCTGTGTGCTATATGGGCACAGTTTGCTGTTGTTGTTAAAAAGGGTAGAAATTGAGTATAAATCTGTGGACACAGTTGAAAAATGTAGTCCATGGAGTTCTTCAAGAACATCTATCCTCCTGGCCTTCTTCCAGGAAAGCTTCTCATCGGGGTTAATGTTGCCGCCAAAACTTTGCAACAGCACTAGACTCCAGAAGAAGGTTTGCAAAAAGATGTAATAGAGGGCAGGAACATTTTTCATTGAATATGCTAGGGGGGGGG
>NQII01006647.1:54377-84664 GCA_002778355.1 Clitarchus hookeri | reverse complement strand
CCCCCGCCGACCTCGTCAGGGAGGGGGAGGGAGGGTAGGGGTGGCCCCTCCAGACACAATGCAGCCCCGCCGCCGCGCAATCCACTTTGCTCTGATTACAACGTGCCCAGCCAACCCGCACTAATTAATATCCAGGAGCGAAATTAATGATGTTTAACTAAGCCGCGTAACCTCTGCAGCGGCCTTCCGCCCTTCTCCTTCAACCCTTCCCTGCCAGCAGCCCTCACTCCCTCCACGTCCCTCGCCAACCACCGCCCTGGCCTCTTGCCGGTGATGATCAGAGAGGGAGTCCATCCCCCGCCACTTAGTCACAACCCTCTCTGGCGCTCGGCGCAAACAACTGCCTGCCAGTAAAATGCGAGCTCGTCTCGTCTAACAAGGACACTGGGTTACTGAAATATGCTGACGGGACTCTCTCAAAACTCGTAAACAAGTGGAGCTGGTGTTTGATGACAGTAGGTACGGAACATCAACTGGAAATGGCACTAGGAAACTGCCTGCGCCTTAGCTTTCATTCATTATATAAGTGTGTGTATGTGCAGTTGAGTGGAGAGATTTGGGCCGCTGTTTAACATCGTGGTCTTGTGAGCCGATGAGGATGAAGCGAGGTGAGTATGGAGCAACTCCGCAATGTAAGGGCGGGAGAAACGGAAGATCCCCCAGGAAACCCGCCGTACCAGCGGCATCGTCCGGCACGATTCCCACATGCGAAAATCCTGGAGCGACCGCGACGGGAATCGAACCCGGTTCCCCGCGGTGGGAGATGAGTAGTCTAACCACCAAACCACCGCGGCCCCGTGTATGTATAGGATTAGGTGTTGCAACTAATCATTATTCTCTGCTGGACGTAACAGCGGACTTTGCTGACGATGACATATACAAACGTACTTCTTGCTGTTAATTGTCCAATATATTTATTGATCTCTATCAATATCGGTCCTAATGATGTCTACAAACACACTCAAGAAGATTGTGTACTATTGTAACATGTAGCTGCAAGTTAAGGGGGTCGCTTACCTAACGCTTGAAATGCATTGCAGCATGTTTGTAAAACAGGAGTTTTTTTTTGCCGAAAATTTTAAACGTCTCTCCAAATCGTTTACGTACGAAAATAAAACATTCTCGAGTTGACGACTGAATATTACTTTAAAGATATCATGCATGTTACAAATATTATTTTGGAACCCACCAGCATCGTTAAAAACGCCTTTTTTTTTCCTTTCAGACTTCTGCATCATAAACCATACCGTCCAGTTTCCAGCTACCGGCAGTTAGGAACAATGTTTTAACTCAAATGTATTAGTAGAAGAGCACATGTGTTGTTAAATTTGGAAATAAATGTGCATGCTACTAAGTCTGTAATAACAAACAAATGAAAAAACTGTGCTTATAAAATATGATAAAATTTGTTCTATACATTCTGCAGAGGCATTATTCTCTCTATTGTAAAGTGAAATCATAAAACTAATACTATAAAAGTAAAAAAAAAAACATGACGATCTACAACAAAAGGCAATAATTGTTTAAAGAGTGCAAAATACACTACCACAGCCAATAAGTTCGTGAACTGACCGGTGCCTCGAGTGTACGCAACCATACGTCACAGCAACTTTTAATAAGACCGTAGACTGGCGTCTCGGGTGTAGGCAGCCACGTATCATGGCGACGTTTAGTATGTTCGCAGACTGGCGCCTCGGATGTAGGTAGCCACGCATCACGGTGACGTTTAGTAACTTTGTAGACTGGCGCCTCGGGTGTAGGCAGCCACGCATCACAGCGACGTTCAATAAGTTTATGGACTGGCGCCTCGAGTGTTGGAAGACACGCACCAAGGCTACCACGAACTTAAATACTCTACTTCGTATTTTTTTGTGAGAATTTACATTATACGTGTATCTTTGAGCTGAACATGGACTTGAAAGCAGTGACCTTCGTAATTTATTGTTCAAAATTCTGCATAAAATACATTTTAGTCATCTAGACCAAGTTTTTCAGGTACGTAAGTTTGAAAATTATATTTTAGCATTTCTGAGTACTTCAAATTAACTTATTTCCTGTACTTGTTACCAAAATCGCATTCAAAGAATCTTATCAGTTATATGTTTTTCTTAAAATAAAAACAACTGGAAATACTGGAAGTTGTGTATGTGTATATATATATATATATATATATTAGAACGTGTTCTTGAAACGCGATGCAATACATTCCACGCATCATGCAAGCACGCAAACCATTTCAGACCAAGCTTTAATTTGTTTTCATTTGCTAGAAATAATAAATTTTTAATTCTTCCTATACTTATCCAGAACGATATTAGTTTCACTATCACAATCAACGATCGAGCTGTATGTTTTGTGTCCGGCGACAGTGATATGAATCAGTTGTAACTTAGAGCAGTAGCACTGTTTACGAATTAGTTACTAACAGGGAATATTATTGGGCATTGAGCCTCAAAGTGTACAGTAACAGCCAATTATGACCTTCCTGTTTAACAGTTTCACGAAACTGTGCACCGCGTCAAACTGGGTTAAATTTTAAGGAAAAATAACATTAATGCAGTTTTATAAAGACAAATGTGCATTTAAATTCCATACGATGGTTGACTACATATATTTTCCTAGCTCATACAAAAACCACAAACAAATTAGTTTTCTGCTGAAGCAAGGCGCTGAACTTGTATTCAGTCTACCGTCGATCAGCGAGCAACTATGTAGCTTCAAGCGCGGAATGTCTCCACAATGAAGCCGTCTATCGTCATTTAAAATGTATCTTCTTTGTATATTTCCATATAGAGCTGCCTAAATAGCCGTCTTTGGCTATGCTGGAAGGTTTCAAAAAAACTTTCTAATATTTTGTTGAACCTTCCGAATTGTATTCATATACTAACTAGATTTTGTCAGTTGCCATTGTTTGGTCACTTAAAAGAGAAGTAGCTATATTAAGAGAAGAAAAGCTACTCAGCACTTCACTCCGATAAAACCCGGAATATAATCAAATTGTACTACTCTAACAAGCCAAGTGTACAGCGAGGGAGGGGTGGGACTTTAGCGCTAGTGTAGCTGCTAATAGGGGAAGAACAACGGCGAGTAAGTGAAATTCACCGCCGTTTGCGGTTTGCGAAAGTGCATGCACACACGTCGATGTGCATTTAACCTCCAGACAGCAGCCGACAGCGGAGCATCAACGCGCCAACGCGATAGTCAACACTGGGCCACAACTTATCACTACGACACCTGACACCCGTAACCTAGCGCTTTATCTTATCGCGGAGAGGGGAAGGGGTAAGTAAGACAAGAGGGAAAGGAGAGAACGGCGTGGCCTTGTGTAGTTCACATTTTTTCCAGATGCACAATTTGGCTTGGTCGAGTCGTACGTACTATTGTCATTAAGGCTCGACCTCACTACTACACAGAAATGTTTCGTTTTCGTTACATAATTTCAGTTTTAGAAAAAAATATTGAAGTTTTTTTTATTATAGAAAACTTTTATTTGACTAGTTGTTTAATATATTTCTGTCTAATTTCAGCTGTTGCTATTTGCTGATTGTGCACATGTACTTACAAGGCCATATGCATGTATGTATTTTCGTACTTTGGGGTAGTTTTAAGTGGAAGTACGAATGAGTTTAAATTGTAACCCTCGTGATTGGTGACGTTTTAAAGAACGTTGTTTAGTTAAGTTTTCGAGAAGGAAGACGGACATCTTGTTGCTCAACGTCAGGCAGCCAGGCCGGGTCGGGTCGGCTGTGCACTAGGCATTAAATTTAGATTTTTCTTAGTGAAGTCCGAGTTGGCACCCCTGAAACTGCAGGCCGTCTAATTGAGACGAAGACGCGAGGTAGTGTAAATAATAAGTAGGCCTGTAAAGCCCCCTCCGCGTAGCTTTCAGAGAGGTTGGTTAGAACTCGTGAGACGTCCGTTAAGGTGCCCTTGTACTGTATGCTAGCATAGTAAGCCGTGCGCTTACATATTGGGAATACGTCACCCAGGGCTGCTGTGCATCCGGAGAGATGCCCCGTCGGCGTACTTGATCATCGGGAACTTCAAGATCTTCAAAACTCTACGTTTGACTACTAACTTCAGGTAAGAGATTCCAAATAAAGCTTTGACCTAACACCGTTCATACGACCTTCTAGAACACTTTTTCACGCCGCCGTGTTGTTTTTCTTAAGTGTACGACTTTTTCAGACATTTACTACGGCAAACCTGAACTCAATCCTTGCTTTGCCGCTAGCTATTTTGAAACGTTTTAATTAAAGTTATCTCTTTTGAAGCAATATTAAAGATTTTTGGCATGATTTTTTAACATTTTTAAAAGTATTTTAATTTTTTACAATTACGAGGACTCTAGTGTTTCAAAGGTCCACTACCCAAAGCAGAATATTTCAATTATTTCGTCAATATTTTTGGAGCCACAAATAATTCGCTAATTTGAAACGCCATCTGGATCAAGTAATTTGTTTTTCTGGCAAAAGTCAAATTATTCTGAGTTCAACTATACCTCCAGATATTTTATAACACAGTCGCCCATTGTTGTCATTTCGTAGTAGTAGCAAGTTTTCTCCTAGTGTTCCAGTTTGTGTATTATATGTTTGTTCTGTCCACAAGTATTTTTCCTGCCAGACTGATGTGTTACTGGGTTTACAAATGGTACACATTACGTCAGATTGGTAAGACTAAGAATAAGGGTATTCCTGTTTACAGTCTGGACGGGGCCGGGCAAAAATAATAAGCCAGACAGCCTTCAATTGTCACTACAGAGGATTTAGTTCCCAGTTTTCACACTGTTTTTGTGTTACAGAAGAGTTAAATGGTCAGTCATTTTGGTCTTCAATAAGTACGTTAGTCTCGTACTCAGTTTGGATTATCGTGACTGCGCAGCTAGGGTTGGCACTCTACCCAGAAAATGCGTTACACGTACTACAGTTGTTGCAACGCCACCCTCATATACACAGAGGTATACATAACCCCCGTTGTCCTCCAGTCTATCGTTATATTGCTTTACGTCGCCATTTTCACACATCGGCCCAGCCTTTACATTGGTGTGTACTGCGCGAGTAGTCGTTACGTCTACGTTACGACTGATAAAACATAAATATGTTCCTGACATTATACAACTAGCAAATATCACATAATGAAAATTAAGCCCAAAAATACCAAACAGCTCTTAAAATGTAAATTTTCTATAATCAAACATTTTCAATAATTTCTCTAAAATTGAAATGATGACACGACAAAAAATAATTTGTGCAAAAGAGACGAAACCGAGCATTAAACCTCAAAACCGTCGTTTAACCACAAATGGGTGATAAAGAGTGTTCACAGTAAAGAGAGCACTTTTGAAATCAATATTTGAACAATTCCACTGCCCCTATCTGCAAATTCCTCTCTCAGTACCTAGATGTTAAGAATTTATCAAATCTCTTCACTTCACTTCACCCATCTGTGCATATTTTAACGGGGACACTGACGCATGCGCCCAGTAAAGTTGGTAACGGCGGAAGGAAAGTAGTTCCGTATCTTAGCGTTGAATTAAAGTTTTAGGTAAACACTTTTGAATACTGAAATTATTTATTTTAGTTTCCGGGTTTTTTCATGCATATAAGTGTAAGAATCAGCGAATTTGTAAAACATTTACATTTCTAATAATTTCACAGTTTCACTTGACCGACACATTAACAAAGTGACCAGGCTAATGGCGACGTTAAATTTACACATGGTGGAAGAATACACAATGCGCATATAAGTAGATCTTAAGCAGGGCTTTCAAAAGAGCTTAGTTTACCGTGGACAGCCCATACACAGGCGTGAAATGGAATCGTAGCGGTTCTTTAATGTGGGCGTGACCATTCACTGATTGGTCGCGCGAGGCTCTGGAGCGGGCGTTGTCTCTCATTGGCTGTTGCGTGCTGCGAAAGTAAACTACCAACCGCTGATTGGCGAACGGCGTTCCGACACGTTGCTGGCTAGTGACGCCATTTTGCTGAGGCGTGCGGCCGGAGTTCGCAGTACAAGAGCCCATTTCACTTCTGTATTTCTTAGTATTCTGTGGCCTGGCCTTCGTATTGAGACTATGGCGCAATGACTATCTGTGTACCCGTGAGTTTAACGGTAATGTGCATAACGGTCAAGGTGAAGAGACTTGCCACTCGTTGCACGCTCCGTATAGCTCAACTGCCGCATCAGTATTAGAATTCATTATCATGATGGCTACTGGATTCGAACCATCATCGAACAGTTTTCCTCGCCGAACGAGAAGGAGTCTTGCCCATCACGTGCAGCGAAAACATTATAACGGCTAATTCACTAGAGTAATTCTCCACACATAAGTCGTCATCATTCCATACAGGCACGTGATGATGTTTTAAAAAATATTTGAGAATTTCTAAATGCACGCAGTTAATAATTTTTTTATGTCTGGAAGGGGGGAAATCATTACATGAATGTAGTTTTTATTGTGGTCGTCAGTGGGTACTGAAATAGTACGCGCACGGACGAATAGCCGAATCGAAATTAAGTATCCGTCTGCGGGGATAGATTCAAACTAGGAAAGTCCACAGCTACTGTTAATGGTAAGAATAAATTTGAAATATATTTAATTATGAGTATTTCGTCCTTACTTTTACAATGAAAGGTTTTTTTTTAAATGCTGAACTAGGTTCCAAATCGTATTGATTTACATTGAATTATGAAGACTCACATTTCATATTTATTATTTTACCGGGACAAAATAAAACTATCGCCACTAACAATTTCGACTAAGGGCACTTATCTGTCTTCGTTCCCTTGAAAAGTGCACCCTGATGTGACATCAAATTGTCGCTGTCCGAATTCACGATAAGGGCATTTGTGCACCCTAGAATGTCCCCTTCAGCCAAGGGAACGAGTCACTAGCCCTTTTCGAGCAGCCCAATATAGTTTTCCGAGGCCCAATGTTAAAAAATGTTTCATTTGTTTGTGTTTTTTCTGTGTTTGCAGCTCTGTACGACCGCGGAAAATTCACAAGCGAATATTTCTCACGAAGGGAACAAGCGCTCGTGACACGGGAAAGAATCAAGGACATATTGCACTGAAATCGAACCCAGAGAACTAAGAGAAAAATATTTTACTTCTGTAATTGCAGATATAGGTGTAATTCACAAAGTAAGACAGCTACTTTGTTACTTGCCGTGTGGTGAAGACCTGACGTAAAATATAAAACCGTCAACAAATCGCTATAAACAGAAAGTAGTGTGAAAGCTAAAATGTCATGCAGACGTGTCCCACCTTAAACACACCACATCTGGATTCATTGAGGTCACAGAAGAGGCAAGGAGAACGTATAGGTACTTTGGCACGTTGGCAACACTGCAGCGCGATAGCTGACCTGCTCCTGACATTTCCGTATCACAAACGGCTCGGAAGAGACAGTTCAAGGTAACGGAGCCCCCACGAGTGACCTGTGACTCCAGCATCCTGTGTTCGGAAATAAATGCAAGTTACTAATGCTCATCAGTGCACTGCAACGACGGTACAGCCCATTAGAAAATAAATTCGTTCAAGGCAAAAATAATAATTGTAAATTCGAATTAGCTATTTGGATTGTAGATATTGTCTCACACCTTCGATCACGATGATTAGGAATCAGTTAACTCGCCACTGCATTGGCTGACGGCCAGCCAATAATGAAAAAAAAGCACATTGAAGTATAATATCCGTTGTACTGAGGACCATGTACGTTTATTTTACTATAGCATGAACTTATATGACGCCTCCTGAACTACTCCGAACCAATAATAAACATGCAAAAGAACGCAGGCCTAGTCAAGATATTCCACTGTAGCAGCCAAGAGCCAATGAAAAACTGATATCGGCTTGAATATACAAAATACTGCGAAGTATAGGCTACAGGTCAGATTCACGAATTTTTCATGTATTTAGACATTTAATAAATTAATTATTTACTAAAAAATTTGCCTGATATGTAAAAATTATTAATATAGACTATAAATTTGATTTTATATTTAATTCAATTTAACCTTAATTTTTGCGTATCCGTTGTAAAGTACCAACTATCAGTAGTCGTACCAAATTTAATAACTCGGCCATCCCTTCCATGCAGCTTTTAGAGATATCGGTACATTAGTTTGTTAGCTGCAGGGACGTGGAAACAAAGGTTGCTTTTAACAATAATAATGGCTTGTGGGGAGTGCACCCAGGGCAAGGCAACACCCTCCGAGTGACGGTATTTCCAGCTGGAACCCGTAGGTGGCCGTCATCCCCGGGCATGACATGAAATGAGACCCTAGAATGGAGCGGCGCTGGAATGCAAGGGTGGGAGAAACGGGAGTACCCCGAGAAAACCCGCCGGCAAGCGGCATCGTCCAGCACGATTCCCACATGCGAAAATCCGGGAGTGAACCAGCCGGGGATCGAGCCCGGATCGCCGTGGTGGGAGGCGAGCGCCCTGGACACTACACCACCGCTGCCCCCGGTTGCTTTTAAATGTCGTGTCATAGAACCTGGCAGGCAGGAACGAAGACATATTGCCAAACGTAAACTTGTTTAAGAACGCTCTATCTTAAAATAAAATAAAATGCGTAATACCGTTTTACGGGACGATTGAAGGATGCAAAGGACTATTGTGAGTTCAGCCTAACCCTACAGGTTATAGAACTCGCTAATTTTTACTGTATCTATTAATAAAATACAAATATATAACTATTTCTTGGTCCTGAAACCCGAGAAAGTGTTTTACTGGTATAAGTACAGATGCAAATAAAACAAGAAGTCATTGATATAACTAATGAGCCTACTTTCCCCAACGAGGATGCAAATCATTTTTAACTAATTTCGTAAAAGCTGAGTTGGTAAGTAGGACTTGTCTCATTGAGAGCAATATCATTAAAGATGAAAGATGGATCAAGAAACATACGCAACAGTAGTGAGACAATTACAAATACACACGTGCCATGCCCGGGACTCGAACCTTGAAAACCTCGTACCAAATGCTCGTGTGCAATCAACAGCATTATGAAGGTCAGATACGAGCATAAGCTTCTAATTTAATCAGTGTAATGTTCCAACGACCAACGACAGGATTTACTAACCTAAAATATTTACAGGACCATTATTTTGAAAATAAGTGACTGAACCACATAAAACACGCAAGTTTAAATGACCTACCATAGCGCTACTTGTGTTTGTGTAAAGAATTTGGAGAAAATCGGTTGATTGGTCCCTGAGATATGGCATAAAACCTCCATATTTTTCATGTGACGATCTTCATAAAAGGAGGACAAAATGTTATATATTACCACATTGTATACTGCCGTTATGCAAAGTAAGCTTAATACGGCATATTTTCGTAGATATAGCACACTAAACTAAAATGTTTCTATAGACGCCATTCTTGAAATAAGTACCCGTCATACTTATAAAATATATATCGTTATATGGCCTACCACAGTACAACTTCTTCGCCAAATTGGAAATAATCGGTTGATGGTTTCCCGAGATATTACATAAAAACTTAATTTTTATTGTAGGGCTAACTTACAAAATGGCAGAGAAATGAGGCTTTGTATAGACAAATTTGGTGGATGTAACTGATACTGCGAGCATACAATGTTAAGTTGTAATATGTTTCGTTAATAAAAGATACTGAGCTAAATATTTATACAGTGACCATTTTAAAAATAAGTACCTGGCCTACTTAAATATAGCAGCAATATAACACCACCTGCTGCAGTGTAAATTGTTTGCTAAATTTGATAGGATTCTGTGAATTGTTTCCTAAAATATTACATAAAAAGATTTTCCCATGTTTCATCTCTTACTGAATGGTGGACAAAAGATGCTCCGTGTAGACACATTTGATAGTTGCGATATATATTCCTAGAATATTAAATTAAGTAGGAATTGATTACATAGTTCCAACGATAAAGTATACGAAACAAAAGGTTTATATGACTACCATTTTCAAACCCGTAAAACATACAATTTTACATAATCTGCAGCAGTACTACTTGAACGGCAAATTTGGTAGGACTCGGTCACTTCTTTCCAAAGATAAGATATAAAATTTGTATTTATTCATTAGCTGCTATCTTATAAATGGCGGACAAAATATGTTTTGTGTATATAAACTTGATAGTTGTAACATATACTGGCAATATACAAAGATAAGTTAAATTTAATTGCATAGTCTCGACGATATAGTGTTATAAACTAAAATGGTTATGTGTCAGCCATTTTGAAAATAAGTGCTTAACATTCTAAAAACATACCTTTTGACACCATATTCCGGAGTACGACTTGTTTGTCCATTTTATATGTATCTGCCAATTGCTTCCCAAGATATGATATAAAACTGTATTTATTCGTGTGGTGCTATCTTACAAAATGGCGGACTAAATATTCTTCGTGTAGATACAGTTCATAGTTGTAATATCTACTGCAACCATACAAAGTTAAGTTGGAAATTATTACATGGTTTCGACGATACAACATTCTATGCTTAGAAAACTATATGGCCGCCAATTCGGAAATAAATTTGTGACATTTATAAAACATACAATTTAACATAATCTAAAGCAGTACTATTTGTTTACCAAATTTGGTAGGAATCGGTTTATTGTTTACCAAGATATGACTAAAAACCTTATTTATTCATGTGGTGTTATCTTACAAAATGGCTGACAAAAGTGGCCATATTTACCACATAGGATAATTGTAATATATACTCTCAGCGTACAAAAGTTGGTCTAAATTTGATAACTGTTATAGTAGACATACCAATTAAAATTAAAATATTTCATGGCCGCCATTTTGAAAAATAATTCCTCATTTATTATAATGGCATACGTGTACATTGCCTACCATAGCATTACTTACGTACATAATTTTATGAGAATTTGTGGAGTATTTACCGAGATATAACATCAAAAATTTATTTTTTCATTTGATGCTTTCTTCGAAAATGGCGGACTAAAAAGAATGTCCATTTCAAAATTTTATTATTTCACGATGCTCTGCGAGTATACAAATTTGAATTCAATTGGTTGAATGGTTCCCGAAATATGACATATTTTTCTAAATATTAAAATGGCCGCCATTCAAAAGTAAGTGCCCGGCGTGGTCGAAAACTTTAAGTGTCAGATGTCCTTACTAAGTTCTATATATTTAGCGAGAAGTGTGAAATTCTATTGAAGCGTTCAAATATTGAAAGCGGAGGACACACACATGCACAGACACACGCAGACAGGAAAGTGATACGATGTGCTTTCTTTCCTTCGGGAAGTAGTCTAATAAAAATTATCGTTGCAAGGCCTGAAATAAATAGGTTACCCGGGGCTATTCCGATCGCGTAAAGTGTATATTCACACCGTGCACATGCCCTGCGTGTTGGTGTATCCATATTGCCGTCAGTTACGAGAAAGTATTGTGCAAGAAGTTTATTTTAGCACCACTGTGATTTTGCCATGGATTCAGCTCTCGCAATGGATTACTTCAGTGAAGATGTATACAAGAATTCAGTAATATGTCCTATTTAAACTTAAAAATAATCGAACTTTAGCTGCGCACTTTTAAACGAGTTGATATTTCTCTGTGGCTTGCTTTGCTGTGTTAACTAGGGACACACCCCTTTTTCTGCGCATAATAATTATGACGTATTTCTGAGTAGCTGTAGGGTAGCCAATTTATATTTAAAAAATGTTTTTGAAGCCATTCCGATTACTAATATTGTGGCTAAGGTGAACAGTTGGTAGTACTCGTTCGTAAGTTATAAAATATTTATCGCTGGAATTAGCAAATATACAAATCTAATAGATAATCATAACAAATACTTGATAAAATATGGTAATTTATTTTGTTGTATAACGTTTGCTTATGTAAAGCAATGTAATGTTTAAGATATGAATTGTTTTTCAACATTTCGTTGTATCGAAGTTAAGTTTTGGCGTAGTAGTGTTACACGCTTTGAACCCTGAGGGTTCCGCGCTGTGAGAGTAATACACTGTGTGTGTCTATATAAAATGTTAACACTTTGAGTGATGCCGATATAATATAACGTCGCTTGAATTTAACTGTTCCGTACGGAGTTTCCATAACATTGCGATATCCGTATTGTTCGAATGCACGGGAGAATGAATATTACTTCGCCAGCAGTTTTCATAACGTTCTCTGCCACGTAATGTTACATCAGCTACACTCAAAGTGTACTTAAATCAGATGGATTGTAAATTATTCTACGTAGAAAAGAACATTTTATTTGGAACTTTCAAGTTGGCATTGGATTGGCAAGAGAGTTGGCCAGTAATGAAACTCATCCGACTCCACTTAAATGTTGGCATACTTGTAGTGTTTAAAATGCCACACTAACCATATAATATTTTAGTAGCTCAGATATAAATATTTTTTTAAATTGCGGTCAGATTAATATTTTTAGTGAGAATGCCGCCCAGTAAATATAAATATGTTAGGTTGGAAAGCAGCCCTAAAATATTTAAACCAAATTTTGTATGATTTCTGTATCTATTGAACGCGCCGCATACTCTTTCTTACGGCCTCTTTTGTTAACCATCGTGTAAACTAATTAAATAATAAAAATGTTACATTGTACCTATATCCTTAGTTACTTAAAGAATTACACAAATTATGGCATAAAAATTGTCATAGTAGGCCGCCATACAGCTATATGATTTCGGTAGATCAGATTTTCTTTTCACGCTGGCAACGAATTAGATATTTTAGGTTGGTAAAAGTAGCTAGAAATAGTAGGTTCTGGCACACCTGGCATCTTGATGCGGTGCCACGGCAGCCATCTTGTATTTCCCTTTTTTCCCTTAAAGTGTCCCCTTTTTTCCCTTGAAACGCTCAAAATCGCCAGCACTTCCCTCAAAATATCCTGAATTTCACTTACAACCAGAAAAATTTCCCAGAAAAATCTGTTTTGCGCAATGTGGCTTGAACTTGCGCAATCCGGCGGAATCCGGCGGAAATTGAGCCAATGCCAGCAGGATTGTGAATTAATTTACTAGCACTTCATGCTCTGTTATTCTATGCCAGCACCATCCATCTTGTCTGAAGAATGATGGAGTTCATTGCCTTCCATGCAACTTCATGCACTACCTTGTGACAAGCATGTATTCTACGACCTAAGCCGAGTACGCATATGGTAAGGACACCTATACAAATCACACACACATATATGCTAATTGTACATATACTAATCGCAATTATACTAATCGCGCAAAAATCAATCACCCCATCTTGCCTTCGTCTCCCGCCATATTGTATTCCCACCACCAAACTACCATTCGTGTCAGCTGGAGCCTAGCACCAAGATGGTAGGGCCAAGGTCACCTTAACCCCTCCTACAATTATAGTTGGCTAAAATATCCCAACCACCGAAGTTATAGTCATCAACTAAATCACCCCCATTAACTAAAACGACTACAGGGCCAAGTATGACATAAGATCAATTATAAGCATAGTTGGCTGTAATTTCCGAACTATTTAAGATACAGACACGAAATTCATAACATAGACCTCACCACCGACGGCGAAAAGGGCCGCAGGGTCAAGTATGCCCTAGCCAACTTATAACCGTAGTTGGCTCTAATTTTCGAACGGTTTAAAATACAGCCACCAAATGCATGACATATGCATCACCCCCGGTGTCGAAAAGGACAGCAGGGTAAGTTTGCCCTAAGCTCTCTTAAAAGCATAGTTGGCCACCATTTCAAAACTGTTAAAGATATAACCACCAAATTCATAACATATGCATCACCCCCGACGACGAAAATGTCCGAAGCATCAAGTATGCCCTAAATCCACATATAAGCATAGATGACTATCATTTCCGAACTGTTTAAGTTATAGTTGTCAAATTCATAACATAGGCATCACCCCTGAGGACGAATAGGGCAGTAGAGTCACTTATGTTCTAAGCCCTCGAATAAGCATAGTTGGCCACCTCTTCCAAACTGTTTAAGATATAGCCACCAAATTCATTACATAGGCATCACCCTTTATGCTTACTAGAGCGGTAGATACAATAATGATTTAAGCCCTCGTAAAAGCATAGTCGGTTGTAATTTCCTAACCATTTAAGATATAGTCTCCATGTTCTTATAATAGACATGACCGATGACGAAAAGAACCGCACTGTGAATAATGCCTTAAGCTCTTTTATAAGCATAGTTGGCCACCATTTCCTATCTGCCGAAGCTATAGTCACAAAATTCATATCATAGACATCGTCTCCGACGACTAGTAGCACGATTAGATCAATTAGAACTTAAGCCCTCGTATAGCCATAGTCACGTGCAATTTCCCATCTATAGAAGCTACAGAAACCAAATTAATATCACATGCATCGCTCACGACATCTAACTGGTGACAGGGTCCATTAGGACATAATCTCTCCTATAAGCATAGCTGAAATTCATTTCCCATCTGGTGAAGCCTAATTTAAATCATACACATCGCTCCCAACATAGAACACGGCAGCAGGGTAAATTATCCATTAATCCTACTTATAAACATATATTCCTCCCATTTCCTATCCGCGAAAGCCACGGCCGTAATTTTCATATTACTGGTATCTTCCCTTGATGCAATAAATGCGATAAGGATAATTAGATCCCTAAGCCCTGTAATAACCATAGGAGGACGACATTATTGAACTATTTAATATCGGCTAACATATAAGAGCCAGTAATACATGTAAAGAAAATAAAGGCAGGTATACATACCATTGCGTTGCAAGCATGTTGTAGTACATTCAAGAGCCAAAAAAACTTGTACATCTGCCTAATATCGTGTNTGCAGGGCAGTCCACAAATCCAATCTGCGCCAATTTCAGAAAGGGTTGCACGTCTGTCACGTTTAATGATTCTCTTCAGTGGTCGTGTGTCCCGTTCTTTCACGATATTTTTCCAGCCGCAGCGATGTCGAAGATGTGATGTTTTACCGGATTCCCGATATTCACGGTACACTCGTGAAATGGTCGTGCACCAACATCCAAATGTTAAAGCTACCTCGGAGATGCAATGTCCCATCTCTCGTGCACCGACTATAACACCACGTTCAAACTCTCTGAAATCTTGATAATCTGCCATTGTAGCAGCAGTAACCGATCTAGCTACCGACCGCATCGCGTTACTCTGATTGGTTCCATACCTCTGTTATTTGCATACGCACGCCTATACCAGTTTTTTTTTGGCTCTCCAGTGTATAAACAAATGACTAACTATAAAAGCAAGATGGCGTCCTCCAGCAATGTTTAAACTAATGACAAACGATAAAACTAAGATGACTCCATGTGATTGAATGAGTATTGGTGAGGGGTGGTGGGGGAAAGGTAAACCTCCGGAAATTTAAGTTCTTTNCTGATTGGTTCCATACCTCTGTTATTTGCATACGCACGCCTATACCAGTTTTTTTTGGCTCTCCAGTGTATAAACAAATGACTAACTATAAAAGCAAGATGGCGTCCTCCAGCAATGTTTAAACTAATGACAAACGATAAAACTAAGGTGACTCCATGTGATTGAATGAGTATTGGTGAGGGGTGGTGGGGGAAAGGTAAACCTCCGGAAATTTAAGTTCTTTAAATAAATTTTTAAATAAATTTTTAATAATAAATTTTGTAANTAAATAAATTTTTAAATAAATTTTTAATAATAAATTTTGTAATGATTTTTTATTAACTTTATTTCATTTTTTTGCAATTTTTTTAATTATTTTTTAAAAGAATTAGATTTTTGGGTATTCAAGGTCAAAGGTTAAGGTTTTAATAATTTTCAATATATTATTTATAAATTTTAAAAAATTTTTCTATTTCATTTTATTTTTTGGGTTTTCATGGTCGAAGGTCATTGGGGTAAAGGTAAAAGGTAAAGGTTTTAATAAAAAAATTTAAATAATTTTTTTTGTAATTTTTATAAATATTCGGGAATTTTGAAATTTTTTTGAAAACTTTGGGTTTAAGGTTAAAGGTAACTGGGGTCAAGGTTAAGGTTACCTGGATACAATACGGCCGACAAGATGGCTGACAAAATCAATATGGCTGATTGTTAGGTCTTACTCCAGACCCTGGACCCCTTGTATCGATTCGGCATATCCTATGTCTATAAAACCAACAAAACTGCCACTGCTCTGCCCTCGAAAAATATCCCCACAAATTCGTCCGATGAATCGAAAATTGCCTTTCGGGGGATCGTTAAGGGTAAAACGGTGGTTTTTTTTTTTTTNCCACAAATTCGTCCGATGAATCGAAAATTGCCTTTCGGGGGATCGTTAAGGGTAAAACGGTGGTTTTTTTTTTTTTAAAGGTACATTTTGAGGGAAATTTAGTTGAATTTGAGGAGGAAAAAGATTAGCTGTCATACCTNTTTTTTTTTTTTTAAAGGTACATTTTGAGGGAAATTTAGTTGAATTTGAGGAGGAAAAAGATTAGCTGTCATACCTTGAAAACCAAATCTATATAAAAAAGAAATCAGTACCTAACTTTCTTGAGCTTGACAAACTTGCTGCACAAACACATCATCACCTTTAACAACATCAGTACTAAAACCTCCAATATTCCGGAAAACAGGACTTGAATAATATTTCCTCTTGTAATAACGCGCAGAACGCATACTGTATGTGAACCACTGATTCAGTTCACAAGCACGTCTGAACACGCCCGCAGCCAGCCTCACAATGCAACGCTCCGTAGCTTTAGGCGTTGCCGCACCACGGCCCTATACAATAACCTATACTTCATGTCACCGGATGTACATCCGGCCCCACTGATAAGGACTTCCGGTCGCACAGATAAGGTCTTGCAACTACGTTCAAGGTCAAGCCTGTTTTCGTACATTTTAAAGGGATCATAGGCGGTGAAATAATAATAATAACAACCGAATATAATTTTAACATTTTGATTAAACACTATAAACAAATTGCACATGTCCTAATATATGAATATNAATAACAACCGAATATAATTTTAACATTTTGATTAAACACTATAAACAAATTGCACATGTCCTAATATATGAATATCACCAGTAGTACCAACTAATTTACGAAACATTCTACTCACTCTCGCCAATGTAGCCAGGCAGCTAAAGGTTGCGCAAATATTTCTTAGTTAAAGAGCAATAATTTCGTTGTATATATCTCTAGATCCCCGTGTACTCCGCGAGTTGACAAAGCAGCAGACTTAGCTCCTCATTTCTAGTTACATTTGAGCCACTGTCGCTTCTTNGGTGTACTCCGCGAGTTGACAAAGCAGCAGACTTAGCTCCTCATTTCTAGTTACATTTGAGCCACTGTCGCTTCTTTATTGACGGCTACCACTGTGGCATGACGTCACTCACACTATTACTCCGTGTTTATTACTTGATCACATTCATTTAAAAAGTGTCTAAAAATATGTGTTTGAAATCTTATTTGCCTTTCAATGAATTATTCCCTAAATAAGCCTACTCGTGGATACTTAATTTATTCTTCAAAAGCGCATTTTCTGATACGTCATAGTTATCGGTGTTGTCCCAATCTCTGTATTCGGACACTTGAGAATGTTTATCCGATGGCATCCGAACTACGATTAAATCATGGTTGTGCGTTTTGTTTTTATAAGTGTGCTTAGACAACTGAATTGTGTAAACACGCTCTTCCCCGAGAGGCCTATCAGCATAAAGGTCGGGGTATCAAACGGCATAAATAAACGGCGTTTTAAATGGTAAATGTAGCCAAACTGGGTAGATGCAGACTCGGCGATCCAACACCGAGGGATATTTCTCAATCTAGGTAGCCGCCTCCTTTCAGCCGGTGCGTGTTAATTGACGCCACCAGGCCGTTCTTAATGGCTGGAGTAGCAGCTGTTTACGTTAATTCCAGTGCGAAGTTTCCTTCAATTTTCGACGACGTCGCCTCCCCCCACTCCGGTCGCTAAGCGGCCTGGCGGAAGCTCCATCCGAGCGTTTACCCACGACGACGTTAAACACAATATGAAGACCGAAGTGCTCTAAGCAGCATCCCCTCCCTCGCTCCTCGACCACCTCAAACCCGGGACTCGGAATACGCACGCAAGCGGGTTGGCGGCCCGGGGGTGGGCACGGTTAAAGGGTTGCGGCCGCACCGTGCCCCATTAGACCTCCCGCGAGTCGAAACAATCAGCGGCCATTGTCTCGCGATGAATCGGCCATTACGTGACTTCAGCAACCAGTTAAAATGGGATCCGGTGCGGAGAGGGTTCGGGAGGCCGAGCAGGGGGGAAGGGGGGTGTTTAGCCTAACAAGCCGCTTTGTTCTGTAATACGCGCGTAGCGCTGCGGACCAAAGTTAATTATTTATACGCGTTTAATTAACAAAAAAAAAAGTCCCCTGCTGCCTGCGACTCAGGCTTGCGTCGTTCGCATGGACGCAGGGGCGTGGTTTCATCCGTGAGAGGTCGTCATCTGGGGAACGCGTGTTAGAGATCGTAACTGAGATGCGCCTCCGTCTTATCTCCCCCACTCGCGAGTCTAAATTAAATAAATAACTCGATGTTAAGATCTGCTAAATATTTCAAGATCCGTCACGCGTGGGCGACAAGCAAACCCTCAGATGTTTGTTTTGGTACGTCGTCGTATTTATACGCCCATTGCATTACCTCCTCGGCCTTTTTTTTTTCTCGATAACGATTGCAATCAGGATTTCTCGTTCTACGTATCAGGAATCGGGAATGTACTTGGGAGTATTATTATTCAAACATTTCGCACTCCAAAGATTGCTTGCGGCGTATCGTGCGCCTTAATTAAATCGTAACGAACGTGACCACTGCCGACGTTCTGCAGAGAATACAGATAAGTTCGGACCGCGTTGAAAAATAAAATAACTTATTTTATACATTAAGCAAACCCGAAGGTAAACTGAGTATGCAGTCATGAGAGCGAATCACGCAGAAGGAGCTGCTGCTGCTAATGTTATCTGCCAGCCATCTCTCTTGGTGACCTATCAAAAAGCACAGTAATTTTACAACATAGTTGGGAGCAAATGGCGGTCAAGAAACACACCCCATTGACTTCTCATTTTATATCTTCTTATATGTACAAGTCTATGTAATCCATATTCCTTTCTTTGCTGATTATTTGCACAATAATTTCATAGCATCCCATTGTTTTAAATGCAGCGGTTATTAATAGTGAAATGAAAATTTTTTTAATGCAATGTTTTGCTATAGGCCTATATATATTTAATTGGAACAAATTGGTAAAAGTAATTTTTGTGTTAGTACATATTGAGTTTATTTCATAAAGCGTTAGTATGCCTGAATCGCAGTCGGGAAGGATTTTCGNCCATATTCCTTTCTTTGCTGATTATTTGCACAATAATTTCATAGCATCCCATTGTTTTAAATGCAGCGGTTATTAATAGTGAAATGAAAATTTTTTTAATGCAATGTTTTGCTATAGGCCTATATATATTTAATTGGAACAAATTGGTAAAAGTCATTTTTGTGTTAGTACATATTGAGTTTATTTCATAAAGCGTTAGTATGCCTGAATCGCAGTCGGGAAGGATTTTCNCATTTTTGTGTTAGTACATATTGAGTTTATTTCATAAAGCGTTAGTATGCCTGAATCGCAGTCGGGAAGGATTTTCGGTTTGATCCCAACCAGCAGCAGTGAGGGGTGTTTATGCCAAATGTTTTCAATTCCAGTTCCAAGCAAATACCGTTGCATTTCATAGTCCGTGCCTTCCCAATATTAAATTAGGCCCTTTAGTAGCAGTATCCATAAGAGGACATATGTTGCACAAAAAGGATATGAGTGATCAGAACTGTACTTAGCGGGAAGCAAACCAATGAACAGCTCAAGATTTGCTTGCTATTATTGACATTATTTTTACGAACCTAAGTGATGTTTTCAACGCCAAATTACCCCCCCCCCNTTCTCTTGTAATGAACTTTCTATTTTACGTACTAAAAGAAGTTCCTTACATGAAAGAGAGGGCTTTTGCCGTTGAAACCATTGCTTAGGTTAGTAAAAAAATTGTCAATTATGGAAAGAAAATCATTCAATGTCCAATGGTTCCAGGTATAAGTAGATGTTAATGATACTAGTACATTTGTAAACATAAAATCAGTTATGTGCAACACTTTAAATTGAAAAATAAACAAAACAAGGCACTGCTCTCAACTTTGCTACCAACTTTACAAAATATAAAATTGTATGATCACCTCTTTATATCCCACAGATATAGCTGTTTGACCTACAGCCTTCATGCTAGTCCAGAGTATCTAGTCTATTGGTAGTCTTGAGAAGTGTCGCACATATGACTTCCNTGACCTACAGCCTTCATGCTAGTCCAGAGTATCTAGTCTATTGGTAGTCTTGAGAAGTGTCGCACATATGACTTCCCTTCTTTTGTGCCTCAGGTAGGCGGGTGCCTTAAAAAAACAATGCTTTGGAAAAATCTTCCGTAAAATTTATGACAAATTCTTGACAATGCCTAACCTGCAGTTTGATGCCAGTGCAACCAGTTTGTACCAATATGCGCTTCCTAAATCGTATTTGCAACAGACACGCCATCTGCATGATCAGTTTTTGAGATTTTTGAGCTTCGAACATCAAATTATATGGCTTCCATCCAACCGAAAATATTTCATCTTCATGGCCTTGACCACCAAATCCTTAAGAATCAAGAGAGCCAAATTTAATCTCAATAGGAGTAAGCCTAATAATCTGTACAGTACAGAATACATCCGGAAAATAAAAATTACGATTTGCATAGTAGTATAGTTTCTGATTTAGTTGGCAAGAAAATCACGTAACAAAAATTATAAAACTTGAAGATATTTCGGACCTAAAAAAGCATTGTTTGTGTAAAAAAAATACACGAATTAAGACTGCTGTGGTTGATTGTTCTAACACGGCCATATAAACCCACAGGAGAAATCAAATTAACGCTGTAAAATAATACTTATTTCTGGTATTCTATGTTGTGAAACAAAATTTCAATAATGAATATGTAATTGTCATCATTTGAATATGATTTTTGACCATTTTCACTTTTTTTTCTCTTAAAATAAAATTAATTTTTTGAAAACCAAACTGAATGGACTTAGATAATTGTTTCTTTGCATTTTCTGGCAAAAGGGTCGTATTCCTGAGGCATTTATTTGTTGAGATACGCGTAAACAACGAATTTGCAGAAGATATGTCCGGACTGGTAACTCTTAACCACGGAATTCTTTGACAAAACTACAATTAGATTACAAAAAAACACTTCTAACGCTGTTTGCTATAATATGGAAAAAATATTCAGGGAATGGGGNTGTGGCTCCATCGGGTATTTTATATACATATATATATATATATATATATATATATATATATATATATAACATAAGCTACGTTACTTTATATATTTTCAGTTTGGTGCACTTCCATTTCACCATTTTGTTGTTTAGCAATACAAAGCAACAAACATTTCCTTTTTTAAGAAATCATGGCAACCCTACTTTCAATTTTCTGTGCATGTACACATATAGAAATTCCAGTGAACAGGACAAGTTCTGACTCTGAATGTTTATAAGTTATTTTACGTTTTTATTAGCAATTTAACGAAAATACAAAACCAATGGAAAGTAACTTAACACATATTGGTTTGTAATTATATATGTTTTAACTACAAATTTTGTACCAAACAAATCTCTAAAAGCTATTCAAACCCATATTTAATTTAAGTTAATGTGTTCCTTACAGCCTTTGGATGATATGAAGCATTTTATTAAAAATCTATAACTTAACGCACCTGCACTTACAGGTTAGAATTAATGTATTATAATAAGCTGATGCCACAAACACAAATTTACAACATGAATTCATGCATAATCGAGCATAACATGGCAGAAACATCGCTAAATAGTAATAATAAAGAGCACCTAAATACGTTTCCTTGGCTGTCATTTTGAATGTCCGCCACTATTATACTGACGAAAATCTGTGGTGGCCTCACAACCAAAATTAAACGTTTAAATGTGTATGCTTGCATATGTGTCCCAAATAGCTTATTTTCTATCACCAATGGCACAATTATGCCAAATATTTCACTTATTTGCAGGATTAACAGAGTTACAAGACGCCTGAGGGGCGTATCTGAGTTCGTGAGGGATGGAGGTCTTAACAAGAAAATTAAATAACTAAATTTATTTTTAATTTATTCACACAGCTGTTATTAACAGCCCGAAATTATCTGTCCCCACTATTACTCTTTTTATTTCACAGTGAGTGCAATATTTAATGTCTTTTTCAACTCTAATTAACGTCGTACACTTTCATGATAACGCATTTTGAACATAACATTAATCCAAGATGTAACCATTTTATCCGCGCATCATTGACCTTAACGAGTGATACATTAGATGATGCGTGTATCGGCGCAGTTTGTCGATTTTAAATATAATGTTACGTGTTGCTGCCCCGCATCGCTTCCCTTGCCCCGTACCGCTCGAGCGAACGAGGGAGTGTGTCCAGGCCAGACCAGCAACCAGAGGAGTGTGTCAAGACGAGATTAGCAACCCGAGAAGCGCGCGGAGATTTACAAAGGAGGGCCACCGTGAGTGCCAGATTAGCTTATCGGGACTCGCGCGCATCCCTACCTTGAGCGGATTGAACTTATGGTGTTATCGATGCAAGAATGTTATGGTCATTCCCCCTAGCTTCTCCCGAGATGACACTGGTTGCGGGGAACTTTCTAGGTCGGGCCGACGAGACTATGTAAACCGTGACAAGCCTCCGAGTGGACAGCAGGGTTGGACGACCTTAAGCGCCAGGTGTGCGAAGACAGCGAAACGACGAGCCTGCAAAGCGACTTGTGGCGGCGAGAGTGACCAGCCAGTGGGAGTGAAGTCTGCGGACTGCGAGCATCGGTACGGTGGAGAGAGAGACTGACGGGCGTTAGTGAAGTCTGTGTGTACTGCGAGCATCGGTACGATGGAGAGTGAGACTGGCGGGTGGGAGTGAAGTCTGAGTACTGCGAGCATCGGTACGGTGGAGGTGAGACTAGCGAGCGGGAGTGAAGTCTGCAGACTGCGAGAATCGGTACGGTGGAGAGTGAGACTGACGGGCGGGAGTGAAACCTGTGTGTACTGCGAGCATCGGTACGTTGGAGAATGAGATTGACGGGCGGGAGTGAAGTCTGTGGACTGCGAGCATCGGTACGGTGGAGAGAGAGACTGACGGGCGGGAGTGAAGTCTGCGTACTGCAAGCATCGGTACGGTGGAGAGTGAGACTGACGGGCGGGAGTGAAGTCTGCGGACTGCGAGCATCGGTATGGTGGAGAGAGAGACTGACGGGCGGGAGTGAAGTCTGCGCACTGCAAGCATCGGTACGGTGGAGAGTGAGCCTGATGGGCGGGAGTGAAGTCTGCGGACTGCGAGCATCGGTACGGTGGAGAGTGAGACTGACGGGCGGGACTATTTAACTGGATGTTTGAGTGACAGACATTTTGAATGATGGCAATAGACAGACTGAATATATATAAATAATGAGTGCGAATTAGGTTACTGTAAGCCATATAAAGACATTGATAAGGATTTCAATTAGAATTGAGATAGACCTTAAATATTGCGCTCACTGAGAATAACAAGAGTAATAGTGGCGATAGGCTGTTTAGTATTGTAAATAATAGCTGACTGACAAAATTAAAAAATGAAATTTCTTTATATTAGTCTTATGAAGACCTGCATCCTTCACGAACACGGGTACGCCGCTCTGGCGTCTTGTAACAATAACAAGTTAAATAATAAGAACAAACACGTTGATGCCTCGCATATGCTGTTTACAGGCTTCTCACACCTTATGACCAATAACAATTATGGCCAGGAGCTGGGAATAACTTCTAAAATTTTAATTAACGCAATGTAACGATGTTAAATTTGGATCTGAAATGGTGTATTAACGTCCCCCGGTGTTACATCTGAAGGCTTATCAGGGTACGGATTATAAACTAACTTATGACATAACTTAAACTGACACCCNCCCCCGGTGTTACATCTGAAGGCTTATCAGGGTACGGATTATAAACTAACTTATGACATAACTTAAACTGACACCCATGCCTTACCTGGTAATCGAACCCATAATCACCCGCACCCCGGACCGGCGGCGCACCAACAGATTGCGCCACGGGAGCTCAGCAACGATGGCAAGGGCGATAATAAACCCTTACTCTAAACGATTATACTTCGTACGGTTGGAAACAGAAATTTCCCGGACAATGGAATATCCTGATTACAGCGGCTACGATACGCTTGAATACTCTCTCGTTAATCAAGTTCACAGTCGCGCTATGACTTTTACGTAAATACGTCTGCGTAGCTGGTAATATTTTCTTTGGGATAAGGGCATGAAATGAAAGTAAAGAAATGGATAGTTGGCTTTTGTGGCTTGAGTCGACAGATCAAGACGAGAAATTTCATTTAGCACCAAAATCAGAGCGCTAGCACATCTGAGTCGCAAGTTATACTGCCCGTAAATTTTCGCCGACGCCCGAAATTGCCGCTAGACGCCGTGGGCCCCCACCCGCACTAGGCACAAACGTGGTGTCGACTCAATGTCTCGCTCGTATCGTAGTTGTATCTCCGATCGAACTAAACCTCGTTTATTTCAATTGTCTTGTNTGTCGACTCAATGTCTCGCTCGTATCGTAGTTGTATCTCCGATCGAACTAAACCTCGTTTATTTCAATTGTCTTGTTAGTGACGACGACATGGCGTCGGAATGGATCACCCTGCAAACGTTACACCGCCGTTTCCATCCCGGTGCCCGATGTTTCGCTCTGATTTTGAAGACTAAATCACGTAAGAAATGTCACCAGATAGACAAATAAATGGCAGGCTTATTAGTGTTACGTGTTATAGGATAAATAAAGTTCACGACATTCTTCCTTGATTGTGTAGACATTCCAACATACTAGGAGCACGGCATAATAGTAATACCAGGAAGTGAATACTACGAAAGTGTTCGAAAACAACATAACTTCACATGAGTTGCAAACACCTAACATCTGTAAAAAAAAAATGGAGACAATCAATTGCATTGTGTCAGACGCGTAAACTGTTAATTTATACGGGATACGAGTATGTATTACCTAAATATTTTCCCGGGGCCACGGTGGTGTAGTGGTTAGACAACTCGTTTCCCGCCTAGGCGAACCGGGTTCGATTCCCGGCGGTGTCGCTCCCGGATTTTCGCATGTGGGAATCGTGTCGGACGATGCCGGCGGGTTTTCTCGGGGATCTGCTGTTTCCCCGCGCCTTCACTCCGGCGCTGCACCATACTCACCTCAAGTCACCCTCATCGGCTTTCAAGACCTCGGTGTTAAAAACCACCCAAATCTCTTCACTCACTCACTAAACATTTTCCCAGTAAGTCTAATAGGAGGTATCCTTTCTAAAGAAACGATCCTTTGAAAAATCTCCCTGAGCGTAACATGTTAACCTGCCTTTCAATAACTTGTAAACTACAAATATATAACACAGTGATTAACTTCAAAGTACTGTATTTTTTTAATAAATTAAACTTTAANTAACTTGTAAACTACAAATATATAACACAGTGATTAACTTCAAAGTACTGTATTTTTTTAATAAATTAAACTTTAATTTAGTATATTCTATAACTTGTAATATTTATTTCTTATAAAATAGGAATTAAAAACTGTAAGAGCAGCGATGTTTTGGCAACGGCTAGCAAGAAATAGTTCACAAATAAAATGTTGTTTTNGGAATTAAAAACTGTAAGAGCAGCGATGTTTTGGCAACGGCTAGCAAGAAATAGTTCACAAATAAAATGTTGTTTTAACCTAGTTTTTTGGTATGCTATTTGTAAATTAAACGTTACCTGTTGATATGCTTGAATTTTTAGGCAGCCCTGATGGAAAAATATTTCATTGTTACAGTTAAAAAATATCAGCGCCTATTACCTTGCGTTAGCCCTAGTGACATGGCGTTTTTTTTTCGTCCTAGGAAGAAAATTCAATGGACGCCATTAGTGTGACGTCACCCAACCCTGCTGGTTCCAAACATGCGTTTNTTCGTCCTAGGAAGAAAATTCAATGGACGCCATTAGTGTGACGTCACCCAACCCTGCTGGTTCCAAACATGCGTTTGTTTACCCTTGTGTTTAGATTGTGATGTAATTTGTGGCAGGTTGTAATCATTCCAGTAAACGACAAACGTCACATTTTATCGTTTTCCAAAGGTAGTTAAAATAAAGAAANCGGCAGGTTGTAATCATTCCAGTAAACGACAAACGTCACATTTTATCGTTTTCCAAAGGTAGTTAAAATAAAGAAAACGTAGATAAAGCCAATCTTGGTTAGTCTGCTGTGTTTACGTTTTTATTTAAGTTCAAACGTAGGGGGGCTCTTAACCTTCCCCGACGGCATTCTACAGAGTCGTATATTGTATCTGTAGAAATAATTTCCAGAATCAAATCTGTCACGTATCAGAAGCGAGAAATTTAAGCAGTACTTGATAGCATTAATTTTCACCTTTGTAAATACGTAGTGTTTGGAAACACGTTTTCACCCCAAGTAATTCCACCCGTCTTTGTTTACATCAATTTTCATGACACGTGCATCTCTAATAAAATTCGCATTTGACACGCAAAATGTATTTTCCCGGATTACTGCAGGACCACTTTATGAAGTAGTTTTAAAAGTTTATTTATTANATTTGACACGCAAAATGTATTTTCCCGGATTACTGCAGGACCACTTTATGAAGTAGTTTTAAAAGTTTATTTATTAGTGCAAGCTGTGACGCGAATAAAGAGATTGGTTTCTTTTAAGTGGGATAACAATAGAACCAGCTGAAGAATCCAGAGTTTGCAACTGTCATTTACAATATGTAAATAAGGAAAATCACTGNGGATAACAATAGAACCAGCTGAAGAATCCAGAGTTTGCAACTGTCATTTACAATATGTAAATAAGGAAAATCACTGCCCACTTGACAGGCCTGTTAAAGTCGAGGTGATTATACATGCGAGATGTAACGGTTCTGACATGTTTTCTTACCATAAGCTGTTGCTATGATTTATGATTATTTAACGAGACACTGATTCGAGATATTTTATTTTGGTTTGCAATATTGATTTACTCTATCCTTAGTAATCACTATTATTGTTCTTGTAAACACATTTCCCTTGAGCCAAAATATCTTACTCTTTTTATGTAGGCATACCTGAATATTATGCGTTGGACATGTACCTTTGCAGCTGAGCTCGTGTCGCAGGAAACCAAAATTACACATACGAACATACAGACACAGAAAACCAACCAAGAGTAGTTTCCAACAGGTAGGCCTACGTTAAGAACACCGAGAACTCCGTAGAAGGAATTCAGTCAGTAAGCGATAAAATAACGAAACAAAAATTCTAATGAGGTGCACAACAAAAACAGATAAACACAGTGGTCGTCTTGGAACTAAACGATTCCTTCTGAAGAATTCTGTGTGTTCATGTACCTGTTGACAACTATTCCTGTTTGGTTTTGTGAGTTTGTGTGTGTCATTCATTAACTCTTGCTACAACACTGTATATCCAAAACAAAACATTATATTATTTGTTCATGTGTCACTATTGCAGACTTGGCGAATAGTCGAAACTGCGGGTGCTGATGTCACTATTGTAAACATTATCATCAGCTTGTCAAAATACTTGCCGAAGTTTTACAAATGAGCAGGTCAACTGCGAAAGTTTTCAAATGCCACTTCCAAGAATACATTACTTCTCTATAATTTTCTCTAATTTTTATTTTTTTTTTTGTATTTTGGTTTGTATACCTCATCTCTTAATGATGTATGTATACATGCATGTAAGTAAATTTCAACATATTTATTAAATTTGACAATTTCCAGTATGTGGTGGTATAATTATAAAATAATAAAATGCAGATGTGCAAAATACTGTCCCTCCTATTCCTAAACCAGATCTATGTTAAGCTGGTAGAGAATTATTTTGATTGTTACAATCATTTTTTTTTTTTACTTTGTAATTGACTTTACACAAATATTATTGAATAAATGAGGTGGGGGAGGATATAAGTACCTNTGGGCGTAGCAGTAGGACACTTGTCATCCACCAAAGTGATCCATGTTTTTTTTCCGTGTGATTTTAATCACAGATTTTCACAAGTAAGAAATGTACTGAATGATGCTGCTGGCTGGCAGGTTTCCTCGAGGTTTTCCTGTTTTCCCCCGCCCTTACATTTCATCGCTACTCCATATCCGCCATATTGCACCCTCATTGGCTCTCCAACACCTTGGTTGTTACAAACCTGCTAAACCTCTCAACCCCTCCCTTCTTAAGGTGATGGTGGCTGTGGTGGTGCAGTGGCTAGAGTACTCGCTGTGCCACGAAGCACACTTAATTCTAAATATTCATGATTCATTGCCGATATTTAAATTGCAAGCTTATGTCCTATTAGTTGCCCACAAAATTAGAATTTCAAATTGACCCTACAATTTATTTATTGTAACTTAACATCTTGTCGACAGCAGGTTCGTTGGAGAATGGTACACCAGGAACACGAGGAAGGGAATTTAAGGAAGTAATTGGTCATTGCCTTTATTAATGAGTCACCCCAGAAATTGCCTGGAGTGAATTCGGGAAACCATGGTAAAAGAAAATCAGGATGGCTACATTAGCTATTAAAAATATGAGAACCGATTTCGTTGTATATTCTTGTATTGATAAACAGCTGATTTCTTGTCACTGCAACTCTGCTGGCTTGAGAAGAAAAAAATTTAAAAGTGAAGTTTTTTATTAGGTGTAGCCTTGTACTGGTTCACGAGGTGATTTGCCTTTAACGTCCGGTAAACAGCAATTTTGTTACGAGGAAATCCAAAGGTTATGCTTGTAACATGCTTAAATCAGTTGTTCACGTTTTTGTTTACCTTCTTTCTACTCTAACTTTCACAGTCGTAGACATCATTGAATGAATTCCATAAACTCCTACACTGAAATAGCAAATCGGCAGTTAGAAAAATACGTATCTGCAGTTTAATAAATAGTGCACGTACCTCTAACGAGTCCGCCACTTACGGGCTAGTCCTTAAGGCGCCCGTCTACCTGGCCCTTGAACTGCGTTGCAGAGTGTTCGAAATACACGTTTTTCAATGAAGCTATTAAGCGTGCGTCCAACGTGCTGATCTACGAAAAGAACACACACTTCAGACGAGAGCTGTTAAGTACTTTAAAAATATCACGTACGTTAGAAACATCAATTCAGAGTACTCCAAAACCGCTAAAAACGGCTTTTCCAAGGCGCTGTAGCTCAAAATGCACGCATCAGATACATACAAAACTACTATAGGGGCCTGCACTGAACCTTCCTAAAGACTTCCCACTAATAAAATAATATGGTCACCGCTGAAAGTCCCATAGGTACACGCAGCACGACGAGAACACTGCACGCCAGTTCAGAGCCTTGCGCTTAGCGGCGATGGCGTACTTGATGCGCGTGGCAGTGTCGCCCTTATCGCTCCCGCGCTTCTCGGCCTAAACGTGGGAAAAAGTTCCAGGTAGACGGGGGCCTTAAATGCATGGCAGGTTAGTAATCGCGACCATACTTGCAAAAATTAAACACCTTGCAAATGTTAATTTACAAACATGCGCGGATAACATATCATACACACCTTAATGCTATATTTATCTTTCACGTATGTATCCACGGTATATACGAGCGCAATAAACACTATTACTTTCGGCATTGTGCATCTCTGGACTCGCATGGCCTGGCTCGCACACATTTCCACACGTTAATATTAATTTTCTTTCGTCGCCGAATAAATCGACAATAGATAGAAGTTTTAAGACGTATTTACCTGCCAAATTTACATTTCACAATTTACATTTCAAACGCAATAATAACAAAAATGTAGGGAACATTTCAGAACTAGTGAGTAAACAAACATTTGATTGGAAGCAGCGGCTTGGCGTGAAGTCACAACTAATGGTGTCCATTTACGACTAGGACATCGGAGAGAAAGTCAGTTTTTGGAGCATTTAAAATTATGAGTTTTAAATTTTTTATTGCGACAGCAGTGTATTTTTGTGATGAGGCATGTACATGATGTTACACAAGATTTATATGATAAGTTGCATGTTTGTATCTAATTTTCCTCGTGTTTATTGCAAATTTTGTAAAATTGTTTGTTGTTTTAATGTTTTACTTTAAGTGGAAATAATTTCCATGCATTTGAATACATACCTGAAACGTACAGTGCGGTTTTTTTTTTTTTTTTTTTTTTTTTT